>JANAVB010020835.1:30000-83012 GCA_029216955.1 Iris pallida | reverse complement strand
ATATATATATATATATATATATAATATATATATATATATATATATATATATATTATATATATATATATATATATATATATTATACAAATACAAAGGTTTTTGAATCCTAGGGCTGACTGTGCCAAGATAAAGAGTGGTTGGGATTTAATCTTGATGAATCAACGGTTGTGGAATTTTATGGGGAATCCAAAGAGTGGGGTTTGCACTCATAATGGTTGTGGATGAACATTATTGAGAGTGGAGTTTTATGGGGAATGAGCATTAATGAGAGTGGGATTTTATGGGAATCCAAAGAGTGGGGTTTGCACTCATAATGGTTGTGGATGAGCATATTGAGAGTGAAATTTTATGGGAAATCCAAAGAAAATTCACATCCAGCAGTGGTTGGGATTTAATATTTTGATGGGGGCTTCATAATTATTATTGTTCGTTTAAAATTGGGGGTCCAAGATTTTGAGGGGGAATACCTTAAATGAACCATGCCCTATGGGCACGGGTTTATGACTAGTATATATAGAGGAGAGATATTGCACCAAGGCTTATTGCAACATTATTGCACCATTTAATCTCACCGTACAATCCATATGATCATGTGGTTGTAAAGCATGATGACATCATGGTGACATATGTCCCAAAAGTGGTTGTCATGTCACCATGATGTCATCATGCTTTATAACCACATGATCACACGGATTGTACGGTTGAGATTAAATAGTGCAATAATGGTGCAATAAGCCTTGGTGCAATTCCTCCTCATATATATATATATATATATATATATATATATATATATATATATAATATATATATATATATATATATATATAGATATTTTAATATATATATATTATATTATATATATATATATATATATTTATATATAAGAGAGAAGAGGAGAGAGAGAGGGGATGAGGGAGGTGTATATATTCTATATTATATATATTATATAATATATATATATATATATATATATATATATATATATATAGAATAAGGGTGGCACCTCATCCTCCCTCATCCTCACCTCACCTCCCTCATCCCCTCTCTTCTATCTCTCTTCTCTCTCTCTCTCTCTCTCTATCTTATATATATATATATATATATATAATAATATATATATATATATAATTAAATTTTTTATTCGGTTTTCGGTTTTGGACCGAAATTCAAACCGAAAATCGAAATCGAAACCGAATAAATTTTTTTCGTATTTTCAGAACTGAAATCGAACCGGTTTTTTATAAAACCGATCCGATTCTCTTATTCGATTCGGTTCGATTTTCGGTCCAAATTGAATAATGCTCACCCCTACTCTGGAGTTGCTCTGCTCCGCTGACTCTCGGTGAATGGTCAGTGCTATATACCTGCTAAAATTTAGTTGTTAGGGCTTTTTTTTTTTAGCAATGTACAGTTACAACCAAACATTTACAACCTTCTTACAACCACTCACCCATTTCCTGACATGTGGGCATGTGGGCCAGGTGGTGGCCTGGCCCAATGTTAGCAAATGGGTGTAAGTTGTAAAAAGGTTGTAAAAGTTTGGTTGTAAACCAAACATTTTCCTTTTTTTTCTGGGAATATTTATCTCACATATTTAGGACTTTTTTCTGGGAATATTTAGTAACATGATATCAACACTGGCTAAAGCCTTCATTGAAACATGAAAAGATAGGTTGGAACCGGGAGATAGCCCAAGTTCCCACAAGGTTTGGGTGCAACCCTAAACAAAGATCCTGACGCGACGCGTCATTAACCAAAATTCTATTCTTTTTTTTTTAAGAAATAAACAGGAATTAGAAAAAAAATCAAAATTCGAAATTCAAACGAAAACAAGAGGCGGTTGCACAGGTCCCAAGGGGGGGCATGTTGCGCTGCCCAAGGGGGGCACACTGTCCTAGGCGGCACGCAGCGCAAGGGGAGCTCGCGGCCCGAGGTGGGCGCGCAGCCCGGTGGAGGGGATAGGCCGGAGGTGGGGCGCCGGGCAAGAGGCGCCGGCGAGGGGTCAAACGGCTGGGGAGGACATCCCGGCGGTGGGGGGGGCTAGGGTGACGGAGGGCGCAGGGGGAGAGACGCCAGCGGCCGCAGGGGATGTCGAAGAGCGGGGGAGGGGGGGAGGGGAGAGGAGAGGGAGAGGTGCGGCTCAACCTCCGGGGGGTCGGCAAGACCACCGCCGGAGGGAGCAGGTGTCACTCCGCGATCCTGGAATACGTATTTTAATACGTAAACCGATAAAATCGTATTTACCTTGTATTTATACTGTATTTATTATGCTGTATTTCTTCATGCATTTCCCAAAATATTCGACAAATATTATTTCCTAATTTATTTCCTGCATTGGGCCTACAATTTTGGCTCATTTGGGTAACCTATCTTGGTTCACCAATGGTTCATCATGAACCCTTTGGTTCATCATGAACCCATGGGTTCAAGATTCTATATAATAACTCAACTCATTCTCTCTCCTCTCATTTATTTTTCTCTCATTTACTTTCTCTACCAACCAAGGCAAGTACCAACTTGCTCAGGAGATGGATCCATAAATGTTGTTGATGTTTTCTTACAAAATTATTTGTCAAAATATGTTCTTCTCCTTATTCTATACTAGTTTAGAACTTGAAGTTTTCTATTTTGAAGCTTTAATTTTTGTAGATCTAGGTTTTAACCATTTTCGGATCTTCTTGGTTTTGATCTAGCAAACTTCATTATTTTCAAGTTTTGATGGTTCCACGTTGTAGAAAATTTTGTTCTACCCCATTTTGACCTAAGGAAGTTCCGATTTGGGCTCCGGATGAAGGTTTTGTGTAGTTTGGAAGTCATGGTTGCTTGGCTCCTCTTCTCGGACAAGTGAAGAAGAAGAGCAGTACTTGACCGCATGAATCCTCATGCGGCAAGCCTCTGGCCGCATGGCCTTCCAGCCGCATGAGACTCGTTCGAGCTCAGCCGCATGAAAAGTCCTTCATAGCCGCATAAGACTTGCTTGAGTACTTGACCGCATGAATCTTCATGCGGCAAGTAATTGAGCCGCATAGCCTTGTTCAGACTCAGCCGCATGAGCCCCTGTCGTATGGACTTCATGCGGCTAGCCTTCGAGCCGCATGAGTTCTTTGCACCCAGCCGCATATGCGCTACTGTTTTTTGGGCTGCATAAGGCCCATCCATCATCCAGCCGCATATGTATCGCCCATGCTCAGCCGCATAGGACTTCGTCTGATCATAGCCGCATACGCTGTTGAAACCCCGGCCGCCTGGCGATTGCTCCCTTCGCAGCCGTATAAGCCGACCCCGCTTCGTCCGCATGAACCTGCCTTTCCAGCCGCATGCGCCTTGGGCTCCTTGAGCCGCATGAGCGTGCAGTCCCAGCCGCATGAACCTGTAATGACCCAGCCGTATGGACTCACTCCCTTTGAGCCGCATGGACTTTTGTGCCCTATCTTGTTACCTTATTATTATTTATTATTATATATATATATATATATATATATATATATATATATATATTATATGCCCATTTTATATCCTTACGCCTTTTGTCCCGAGCATGATATGAGCACTAATGTGACCCCGGAGAACAAAGTGTTCCTTCCTGATACATGTACCTGAATGTCCCAGTTCTTGTTCATGCTCGACAAATGACTCGTAACTCCACGTGGCGTATTTGCAATGATGCATTACACTAAGGAGGGTAGAACATGTTGACATACTGATTGACATGGATCCTCTTTGGGGTACTCGTACTAAGGTGACTTTAGGAGGATAATCATGCATGCCACAGTATGAAAGTCCAAGATTTTACCTAGGGTTAAATTAGGCAACTAAATATACTAGATGCATGGGGAGGGCAAAATCCCGAGATCGTGTTACACCAGCCGCCTTGAGATACTGTCTTGACGCGCCGGCTGGTCTCCACGGATACTGTGTCATCTGCAACGAGTGGATGACTGTATCCGATTAATTCCTGCTATATTATATGTTTTAGCAAGGTGGCCTTGCGAGGGACCTGTGCTCAATCATACCTGTCTACGCGAACCCCTGGGTTGGCTAGCCTTGCTGGAAAGATACGATCTGAGGATTTCTAAATAACATGATGCGAGGATAACCTCGTCCCACTAGAAACTCGTAGACTTGATTGGCCGTCGTAAAAACGACTTGCTTGTATCCTATTACCTTCCGTGAGTAACTGAGGGAAGCGGACTGTCATGGTACGTGATCCAACCCATGTTCTTGTTTGATTGTTGGGTTGGTTATCGTACTATGACAGGCTGTGGACCGAAGTTATGAACGGAAGACTTATTCTGGTTGTGAAGTGCTACTTCTGTGAATGCTGAGGAACATGGTCTATCATGGTAGATGATCCAACCCATGTTCTTGTTTGATTGTTGGGTTGGTTATTGTGCTGCGATGGCTATCGACCGAAGTCACGATCAGGAGTTTTATTGTTTATACCTTTTAACTTATGTGAAAGTTATAGATACGACACGTCCCGACTCCATGCGGCACCTTTTGTCCTTGTTTGGTTGTAAGGGTGCCATATGGGTTCGAGGATGTTGCGCTACCCTATAATAGTAGCATAGTATTTATTATCAATCATTCTATTAACTGGGTTTTTAATCTTAACTCTTGTGCCCCTTTGGCGGTACTTGCTATCGGGGCTGACCCCGCTGGTTTTGTTTGGCCAGATCGTAGCAGAGCCTGAGGACACGATCTTCTCCCTGACATCCATGGTGCATACTAGGAGCATGGCGGTTCGGGGACTCGAGTGGGTTTCTTCTCCACCACTCCTGCTTATACTTTTGTGGCATTTAGCTACCGGCACCTGTTAGCCGGATTACTTGATATTTTGTGTCAGTACATAATTGTAATTAAACAGACTGCATGTGTATAATTTGTACTCCTGACTTCCGAGATAGCTAAATTATAAAGCTAGTCTCTCATGATCATTTTGATGAAGCGTCGGGGACGCCTTACTGCTTTATCTTTAATGTTCATTTATTGCTGATGTGATTTGATTGATTGAGACATAGAACTCTGTGGGACCATAGGAGACTTGATTGTAGCATGTACCCCCTAGTCTCTCGACAGCCACGATCGCCGTATGACGTTACGTACCTCATATGGAGTAGCTGGCCTCCGTCTCCGTATTTCGGTAGGGGCGTGACAAGGTTTTAGTGGTGGCCCATGCAGGTCTGTTTCAGACTTGTGGGGTATTGCGAATTATTAGGAGTCTCAATCAAAACTTGTTCCCCTTGAAATTCTGTTTCGAATTCTCTGTCCTTGCCTTGATCTCTAACCTGACTTGCATACTCGAAATCTTCCTGTCCGGACTTGATAATCTTATATTCTTCTCTATAGGGTGCTTCATTCTCAGTAGGGTGAGGCCCATGAGGAAGAACACAAGAGCATGGCTCGACTGGGCAGCAACAGGGGAGAGAACCTTCCCAGGGCAGGCACGAGCAGAAGTGGAACCAGAGGCAGTACAGCCGCAGGTTATTGAAACTGTAGCACCAGCAGCAACGGCAGTACCAGATGCGTAGCACTCCTGGAGATCATCCGGGGGTTTCTTGTCACTAACCAACAGCAACAGACTCAGCAGCAGGAGCAGAACGTGTGCTGAACCAAGGGATTCAGTTAGCTCTTGAGAGGAGTGTCGGGGTTGACTCGGGAGCATCAGGAAGGTTTCGTCGCTTGAACCCGAGGTATTTTGATGGCACGGAGGATGCCATCACTGCGGATGCATGGATTCAAGACATCGAAGCCATTCTTGTGGCAGCCAAGGTTCCAGATGATGAGAAGGTTGATCAGGTCAAACTGGTACTTCAGGATCTTGCCCGCGACTGGTGGGCATCAGAAGAAGTTGGTGCAAGACGCCCTGTTCGTTGACCACCTTCAGTGACAGATTCAAGGCCAAGTATTTTGGCGTAGTAGCTCGATATGAGCTCCAGCAGAAGTTCATCAGTCTCAAGCAAGCAGGCAAGACCGTAGATGGGTATGCACAGAGTTCTGCAGATTGTGCCGTTTCGTACCACAATGGTGGCAACGGAGCCAGAGAAAGCTATGAGGTTCCAGCAGGACTTCATTTGGAACTATTACAGCTTGTGGAAGGGCACGACTACCAGACGTTTGACGCTGGAGGCACGAGCTTACCCAGCAGAGGTTGGCATCGAGGACAGGAGGTCAGAAGAGATCTCATTCCAGGTTGGAGGAGGAGCAATGCAGCGAACATCGGCACCAGCACCCGTGTACGTATTCATGATGCAGGAGCGCCGCGGAGGACGGCCGTGTCAACTAATACAGCGCCAGTTCGGCATCAGCAGCCGAGGAACCAGCAACAGCGTCAGGGAGCACCCAGGGCTGTACATTCTGTGGGAAGGCAGGGCACACGAGGGAGGTGTGTCGGTCAGCGAATGGCTTATGCTTGAGGTGTGGTAGTTCAGACCACGTATTTCCACTTGTCCTATGATGCAGAGGCCAGGAGGGCCAGCTCAGCAGTTTCCAGCATTGCCAGCTCCAGTGGCAACCCGAGTGGAGGGCCAGTATTACAGTAAGGCCCCTAGCCAGCGTCTACCAACGCAGGCTCAGATGTTCCGCCAGGCACAGGGAGGAAGGCCCTCAGAGGCAGCAACAGCATGGTCGAGGAAGGCCGCAACAAGGGGCTCGCGGGGCCAGGCTCTCACATTGACCTTGGAGAGGCTATAGCGTCTAGTGACGTGGTGGCAGGTAAAATTTCGTCACCTCATTTCCCGCTGTAGCATTATTTGATTCAGGCGCTACTCATTCATCATCTCTGCACAATATGCTACACGGATTGGATTGGAGTTTGAGGCATTGGAGAGGATGGATATACTCACCGGCAATGGGCTCGTAGAAGTTAGCAGAGTGCGCTTTTCATGTCCGGGGAGGTGTGTGGGCATTTACTGCCCGCATCATTGATTGAATTCCCTATGGGAATTTTGATGTGTTCTTGGCATGGACTGGTTGAGAGACAGTCATGCGACAATTGATTGTAGAGGAGGTGGGTCATATTCAGCGTTCCTGGGATGGAGCAGTTCATCTTTACTCGAACCTTGAAGAATCAGGCCGGAGGCGTCATCTCAGCAGCAGTGTCAGAGCCAGGACAGATTCCGAGAGTGGTCGAAGATTTTCTCGACGTCTTCCCTGATGAGCTCCCAGGGATACCCCCAGTCAGAGAGGTAGAATTTAGCATTGAGTTGAACCCTGGAACGAGGCCTATTGCAGACAGAGTTTACAGAATGTCGCCGTCAGAACAGGATAAGTTGTATCAACATGAAGAAGAGTTGAAGTCTAAGGGATTCATCCGAGACAGTAAATCGCCCTGGGCCGCGCCAGTGATTCTAGTTCCCAAGAAGGATGGGTCGACGAGGATGTGCATCGACTACCGCAAGCTGAATGCAGTAACAGTGAAGAATAAGTACCCACTACCAAGGATTGATGACCTGTTTGACCAGTTGAGCAAGGCCAGCGTCTTTTCCAAGATCGATCTTCGGTCAGGATACTATCAAGTAAGAGTCCGGGAGCAAGACATACCGAAGACAGCATTCAGATCTAGATATGGGCATTATGAGTTTTAGTAATGCCCTTTGGACTAACCAACGCCCCCGCAGTATTCATGGATTTAATGAACCGCATCTTTCTGCCGTATTTGGATAAATTTGTGGTGGTGTTCATAGATGACATTTTGTCTATTCCAGCAGTGAAGAGGAGCATGAGAAACATCTTAGGACTGTCTTACAGACATTGAGGGAGCATCAACTTTATGCGAAGCTCGACAAGTGTGAATTCTGGTTAGATCATTTCGTTCCTGGGGCATGTAATTTCTGGGGCAGGAGTGTCAGTGGATCCGAAGAAGATTGAGGCCGTAGAGCATTGGCCAGTCCCGAGAACGGTTGCAGAAGTGCAAAGTTTCTTAGGATTAGCTGGTTACTACAGAAGGTTCGTGGGACTTTGCCAAGATCTCTTACCCTTAACGCGTTTGACGCACAAGGACGTAGAGTTTGTTTGGTCAGCTAGCTGTCAGGCATCATTTGAAGAATTGAAGAAGAGGTTGATCTCAGCCCCGATCTTGACGCTTCCAGTAGGAGCGGAGGCTTTACAGTATATGTGACGCATGGGAAGGGTCTTGGATGTGTATTGATGCAGCACGGAAAGGTGATAGCATATGCGTCTCGGCAGCTTCGAGACCATGAGAAGAATTACCCGACTCACGATTTGGAGTTAGCAGCTGTGGTTTTTCACTCAAGTTGTGGAGGCATTATTATAGGAGATCGGGTAGAGATCTATACGATCATAAGAGTTTGAAATACGTGTTCACGCAGCGAGATTTGAACATGAGGCAAAGAAGATGGTTAGAACTACTGAAGGATTTTGACTTAGATCTTCAGTATCATCCAGGCAAGGCGAATATAGTTGCAGATGCACTGAGTAGGAGAGACAGTGCCTTTATCTTGACCTCGCAGAAGCATATTTTAGAAGACCTTCAGAGTATGGGAATCGAAGTAGTTTTGCCAAGGGATATAGGAAGAATGACCAGTATGCAGATTCAGTCAACCTTAGTAGAGAGGATAAGGCAGCACAAGCAGGAGATCCACAGATTCAGAAGTTGCGGTGGGAGTGTGAATCAGGCCGTAGGAAGGAGTTAGTGATTCATGAAGATGGTACGCTCAGGTTTGGAAACAGACTCTGTGTACCGAGTGGAGACCTTCGGCAAGAAGTTATGTCCGAAGCTCATAGTTCTATTTACTCCATTCATCCAGGGGACGAAGATGTATCGAGATATCAGGCAGTACTTTTGGTGGAATGGCATGAAAAGAGAGATAGCGAGATTTGTATCCAAGTGTCTGGTATGTCAGCAGGTGAAAGCCGAGCAGCAGAGACCAGCAGGGTTGCTACAGCCGCTTCCTATCCCAGAATGGAAATGGGAGCACATCACGATGGATTTTGTGACCGGTTACCTAGATCCCCGACTGGTAAGAATGCGTCTGGGTAATAGTAGATCGACTCACGAAGGTCGCTCATTTCCTTCCCTTCCGAGTTGGACAGACTACTGAGCAGTTAGCAGAAATGTACATGAACAGATAGTAAGGCAGCACGGTGTTCCAGTTAGTATAGTATCAGATCGGGATACGCGTTTACTTCCCATTTTTGGCGGAGCTTATACCAAAGTTTGGGAACCAAGTTAAGATTCAGTACTGCTTATCATCCACAAACTGACGGGCAATCAGAAAGAACCATTCAGACGTTAGAAGATATGCTAGGCTACGCGTGTACCTTGGATTTTGGCGGATCTTGGGAGGATCACCTTCATCTAGTGGAGTTCTCCTATAACAACAGCTATCAGGCTAGCATTCAGATGGCCCCGTTCGAAGTATTGTACGGAAGGAAGTGCAGGTCCCCTTTGGCATGGGACGACGTCGGAGAACGGAAGTTGTTGGGACCAGAGATGATCACGCAGACTGTGGAGATAGTTAAGTTGGTCAGAGAGCGCCTTCGAGTTGCACAGGACCGACATCGTCATTGGGCAGATCAGCATCGTAGGCCTCTAGAGTTCAGAGTTGGCGACCAAGTGTTTCTGCGGATTTGCCTACTCGGGGTATCATCAGATTTGGAACCCGAGGAAAGCTTAGTCCAAGATACGTTGGCCTTTTAAGATTCTCGCTCGGGTAGGCGATGTGGCTTATCGACTTGCCCTTCCGCCTTCGTTAACTGGCATACATGATGTGTTTCATGTGTCCCAATTACGTGGGTATGTCCCGGATCCGAGTCATGTCCTCGATCATTCTGAGTTAGTCGTTGGTACCGACCTAACTTACGAGGAAAACCCGTATCTATTTTAGACCGGCGAGAGAAGGTACTCAAGAATCGGACGATAAGCCTTGTCCGTGTTTCTTGGAACCATCACTCTCGGGAGAGTCAACCTGGGAGCGCGATGACGAGATCAGATCTCGGTATCCGTATTTGTTTGACTAATAAGGTATATTTTTGTACCTTATTGACACGATTCCATGCTTATCTGCACCTGCTTGTTTTGCACTTTGTGATGTATGATAATAACTGCTATGATAGTTAACTTGTATATGATTATGCCTGCTTGCCCTGATTCACTATCCTGTCTTGGCTGGAATTCGAGGACAGAATTTTTCTAAGAAGGGTAGAGATGTCACTCCCCGATCCTGGAATACGTATTTTAATACGTAAACCGATAAATTGTATTTACCTTGTATTTATACGATATTTATTATGCTGTATTTCTTCATGTATTTCCCAAAAATATTTGACAAAATATTATTTCCTAATTTATTTCTGCATTTGGGCTACAGTTTTGGACTCATTTGGGTAACCTATTCTTGGTTCACCAATGGTTCATCATGAACCCTTTGGTTCATCATGAACCCATGGGTCCAAGATCTTTAATATATAACTCATCTCATTCTCTCTCCTCTCATTTACTTCCTCTTATTTACTTCCTCCACCAACCAAGGCAAGTACCAACTTGCTCAAGAGATGGATCCATAATTTTGTCATTGATTTCTTACAAAACTATTTGCCAAAACATGTTCTTCTTCTCAATCTATACTAGTTTAGAACTTGGAAATTTCTATTTTGAAGCTTTGATTTTTGTAGATCTAGGTTTTAATCATTTTCGGATTTTGCATGGTTTGATCTACTTTAGTTAGATTTTATAGGTTTTTGATGCTTCCATGTGGAAGAGCATTCAGTTTCACCCAAATTGGAACTTTGGAAATCTGGATTTAGAGTTCGGATGGCCAAGTTATGATGCTTTGAAGTTTGGGTTCAGCCAGGGTGTTCTTGCTGTTTGGAGAAGACAGTGAACAGTGTGCTCCTGTTTGAGCACGCTTCCTGTTGGAAGCGTGTCTCTCCTTGAGCTTGCGTGACTTTTCACGCAGCTCTTTCCTTGATCTTGCGTGACTTTTCACGCAGCTCTCTCCTTGAGCTTGCGTGACTTTTCACGCAGCTCTCTCCTGAGCTTGCGTGACTTTTCACGCAGCTTCTCCTTGAGCTTGCGTGACTTTTCATACAGCTCTCTCCTTGAGCTTGCGTGACTTTTCACGCCGCTCTTTCCTTGAGCTTGCGTGACTTTTCACGCAGCTCTCTCCTTGAGCTTGCGTGAATTTTCACGCAGCTCTCTCCTTGAGCTTGCGTGACTTTTCACGCAGCTCTCTCCTTGAGCTTGCGTGACTTTTCACGCAGCTCTCCTCTGAGTGAGCCTGCGTGACTTTCACGCGGCTCTCCTCTGAGTGAGCCTGCGTGACTTTTCACGCACGCTGCCTTGAGTGAGCCTGAGTGAGCCTGCGTGACTTTTCACCCCTTGGGCGTGCGTACTTTTGTGTGCGTATGCTTTTGATATTTTATCAGATATTATATGCCCATTTATATCCTTACGCCTTTTGTCCCGAGCATGATATGAGCACTAATGTGACCCCGGTGAACAAAGTGTTCCTACCCGATACCTGTACCTAAAAGTCCCAGTTCTTATTTATGCTCGACAAAAGACTCGTAACTCCACGTGGCATATTTGCAATGATGCATTACACTAAGGAGGGTAGAACATGTTGACATTCTGATTGACATGGATCCTCCTTGGGGTACTCGTACTAAAGTACGACTTTAGGAGGATAATCATGCAGGCCACAGCATGTAAGTCCAAGATTTCACCTAGGGTTAAACTAGGCAACTAAATATACTAGATGCATGGGGAGGGCAAAATCCGAGATCGTGTTACACCAGCCGCCTTGAGATACTGTCTTGACGCGTCGGCTGGTCTCCACGGATACTGTGTCATCTGCAACGAGTGGATGACTGTATCCGATTAATTCCTGCTATATATTATATGTTTTAGCAAGGGGCCTTACGAGGGACCTGTGCTCAATCATACCTGTCTACGCGAACCCCTGGGTTGGCTAGCCTTGCTGGAAAGATACGATCTGAGGATTTTCTAAATAACATGATACGAGGATAACCTCGTCTCACTAGAAACTCGTAGACTTGATTGGCCGTGAAAACGACTTGTCTGTATCCTATTACCTTCCGTGAATAACTGAGGGAAGCGGACTGTCATGGTACGTGATCCAGCCCATGTTCTTGTTTGATTGTTGGGTTGGTTATCGTACTATGATAGGCTGTGGACCGAAGTTATGAACGGAAGACTTATTCTGGTTGTGAAGTGCTACTTCTGTGAATGGCTGAGGAACATGGTCTATCATGGTACATGATCCAACCCATGTTCTTGTTTGATTGTTGGGTTGGTTATTGTGCTGCGATGGGCTATCGACCGAAGTCACGATCAGGAGGTTTTATTGTTTATACCTTTTAACTTATATGAAAATTATAGAGTACGACACGTCCCGACTCCATGCGGCACCTTTTGTCCTTGTTTGGTTGTAAGGGTGCCATATGGGTTCGAGGATGTTGCGCTACCCTATAATAGTAGCATGAGTATTACTATTATCAATCATTCTATTAACTGGGTTTTTAAATCTTAACTCTTGTGCCCCTTTGGCGGTACTTGCTATCCGGGGCTGACCCTGCTGGTTTTGTTTGGCCAGATCCCGTAGCAGAGACTGAGGACACGATCTTTCTCCCTGACATCCATGGTGCATACTAGGAGCATGGCGGTTCGGGGACTCGAGTGGGTTTCTTCTCCACCACTCCTGCTTATACTTTTGCAGCGTTTAGCCACCGGCACCTGTTAGCCGGATTACTTGATATTTTGTGTCAGTACATAATTGTAATTAAACAGACTGCAGCTGTGTATAATTCTGTACTCCTGACTCTCCGAGATAGCTAAATTATAAAGCTAGTCTCTCATGATCATTTTGATGAAGCGTCGGGGACGCCTTACTGCTTTATCTTTAATGTTCATTTATTTGCTGATGTGATTTGATTGATTGAGACATAGAACTCTGTGGGACCATAGGAGACTTGATTGTAGCATATACCCCCTAGTCTCTCGACAGCCACGATCGTCGTATGACGTTACGTACCTCATATGGAGTAGCTGGCCTAGTCCGTCTCCGTATTTCGGTACTGGGGCATGACAGGGTTCGACACTTGGTGGGTGGACAGGATCAAAACTTGTGTCGCTAACCCGTCTTTCTCTATCCTTATTAGAGGTCAGCCTCATGGATACTTCGGCAGCAACAGAGGGCTTCGTCAGGGAGACCCATTGTCCCCTTATTTGTTTACTACAGTCATGGAGTATTACACGTGCATGATGGATATGGCTGCATGCCAGGGGAGTATTGTTCCACTATTTCGTAGAGTCAGCCCGAGGATCTCGCACCTTATATATGCAGATGATTTATTGGTGTTCGTTGAGCCGAATGAGAAGAGCATCAGGGCACTCAACATGCTTCATGAAGATTTCGGGGTGATCTCAGGACTTCGTCTCAACAAGGAGAAAAGCATGATATACTTTAACAAGGATTGTCCTAGGCAGGAGCACTGGGCGTCACTGCTAGGTATTGACAAGGGAGTCCTGCCAGTACGGTACCTGGGACTTCCTTTGTCGACCAACTATGTGAGAGGTTCCGATTGTCAGGGGTTGGTCCAATATGTCCATAAAAGATTAGAAGGGTGGCAGTCACAAATTTATCATTCGGAGGGCGGATTGAACTAGTGCGGTCCGTCATTATGGCTATTGCTAACTATTGGCTGCAGGCACTCTATGTCCCAATGGGTACTATACAACAACTTGAAAAACTTTGCGCAAACTTTGTTTGGAAAGGAGGGCTTCACTCGATCAAGTGGGAAGACCTGTGTCGACCTAAATAAGAAGGAGGAATTGGCCACCAAAATTTGCGGGTTCTTCGGGAAGTGGCCATGCTCAAATTAGCATGGAAATTCCTACAGGGACAGTCGAATTGGGCCAAATGGACCAGCAACAGGTATCTCAAAATAATAATTTCTGGGTTCAACAGATGGATAACAACTTCTCAGGCACATTCAAGAACATTTTGAGACTTCGACCAATGCTGAAAAGCCTCATTAGCCGGGTAATTAATGATAGGAAAAGCACGAGCTTGTGGCTCGACCCGTGGCTGAATCATCAGAGTCTAGTAGATCACCTTGGGTGGCCGTCGTATGAGCTAATCGGTAGCCAGGAGGGGCTTGATGCGTTGATCCAAGGAGGGGAATGGCGGGTTACTAACCGCCAGGTAGGCGTCTTGCTGGGAAGACATTACAAGAGTGCAGCTGAACACCCAGGTGGATAGCGACCGCTGGTGGTGGGATGGGTCCAATGACGGCGAATTTAGCGGTAGGGCAGCTTATGAGCACATTAGACCTAGACAAACGCCAATTGGGTGGACGAATATAATATGGGCGAAGGGAGCAGCGAACAAGATGCATCTCTGTTTGTATAAAGCCATCAATGATCGGCTCCTAACTCGAGACAGATTGGATCGATTTGGTATACAAGTACCAAGCTTGCAGTGCGTCCTTTGCGGATCAGAAATGGAATCTCGGGATCACCTATTCTTTCAATGTCTAGCCTCGAGTATTATTTGGCAGGCATACAGAGTCCAAGTATGTATTGCAACCACTTCCAGAGATGGATTACACACTATTTTTGAAGAAATTGCAGCTATTAAAATAGAAGTCAATTGAAGTACCGGCAAGCCCGTCTGAGATTACTTGCGTCACTACAACAAAAAACCCTTTTAATGACGGTTAAAAAGCGTCATTAATGACGAACCATGACGCTTTTTTTTCATAGCAACCGTTATGAAAACGGGTGTTATAAATGTTTTTAAAAGCGTCATAAAATAACCGTCATGAATAGTTTCTATAAAAACGTTATGAATAGTGAATATATAGTGCAAAATTCAGAACAATTTTAAAACGTCATGAATAGATAATATGTATAGGCTCAATGCAGCACATTTATAACACTTATACTATTCAAATTAGCATATTTATAATGCTCTATACTGCACAGTATATATTACATTCCAAAAAGTTAACATTATATATCACCATCTTTATTATTTCTCAAAATAGAGTACATATCAACATCTTCATTACATTATCAAAATAGAATATCCAAATACATATAGATATTTACAACTACCAAAATTGTCCACATCAAAACTTGGCCACATAGCCAATAATCATGAAAGATCAACGACAGCCGGAACACCAGTGAAATCCTAAGAAAAAGAGAAAACCAAATCAGTCCATATAATTGTCAGGCCTAAAAATCAAATCTAATCATGAAATATCAAGAGAAATGAGTAAAACAAACTAGGTCATGATAGGGATCAGGTATTTGTCCCATATCCACTGCAACAAATAATACACATTTTCACCTTCTTGAGCATTGTCTCAGGTTAATCAAATATGCCCCAGGCAACCATACTAATGAAGTCTTTTCAAATGATCAGAAAGATCATAAAAATTATGTACACAGTAATAGAAATCGTCCACAATAATAATAAAGTAATGGAAATCACTAAAGAAAGTAAAATAAATAATAGGAGAAACATATAGTAGATAGAAGGAAACCCGGAACTCAGGGGAAGCGGCTACTCCCCCTGGGTGGGCCTATGGTGGGGGTCCGCCCATTTGGATGAATAAAAAACTGATCAATCCTTTTACATTAGTGGTTTAGTGTTCAAGATTATACAATAATTCTAGCTTTAATAGTTAATACCAGTTTGAAACTAACTAGTTGGACACAAAAACCTTCATCAAAGACGAAGATTATGATTGGAGATGCATTCTTGATACGGATGAGAATTTCTTGCTATGGTTGGATAACTTTGGCTCCCTGGTTACAGCTTCTTGATTAATTCTGATTGTGCCATTCTTGATTAATTGTTTTGTAAGGTATATTGAGAAAAATATTCCAATGTGTAGTTTCTATGTCAATGAGAAGTTTGCCAAGTATGCACAATGTTTGTTGCTACAAAAATTGTCTAAGCTTTTCTATAGCTTTTGGATTATTATTGTTTCCTATGTCAATCTTAGGAAATTATTATTGTTGTTACCACTAATATGGTGCTAAATAAACTAAAATCGTCAATGAAATACCCGAATTTGCACTACAACTAAATCACTAATATGCAGTCAGACATAATATATCACCAATTACGATAAAATAAATTCTGAAATAGCATCTGTTCAAGGCTAAGCCCTATTTTCATTGTAGGGACGATCATGTGTGTCAAACTATATGCCTGTACATTCAGTGTAGCTTTGAAATAATGGCATCAAAAGCTAATTTCCTAAGATGTAAACAGTACTTCACCCGGTGATCATGCAGTCCAAGATGATCTTTGCTGACTTTTAAACTACAGTAAATTTAAGACTGTCCTGTACTTAACTCACTTTAAGCAAAGGTTCAAGACTAAATAATTAAACCTGAAGAAGGAAAACATACATCTATAGCGTTGATCAATCATAGTTAACTGGTAGCATAATGCACAATGCATAGTTGCATAATCAACTGAACAATTATTCTACAACGAACCATCAAATAAACTCCTCGCAGCTCCAAATTATCTATTAATTTTTTACAACCTCAAGAAAAGGTAGTTCATGCAGATGAATGATATTACATACCTCCTGACCAGGCTCCAGTTTGATTTTAGCAACTTATGACCAGCCTCTTCAAAATCAACACTTGACATAATGGTCAAATTAATCGTTCGCCTGAAATTGACAAGATTTCGTCTTTTATCTTCATGGTTTCCTCGTCCTCTTATCCAGAATCTTCTTCATGCTCATCTTCTGAAGCTGCATCGGATCCTTCTTCATCATCAGACGACTCTTCTCCAAGATCCCTCTCTTGAGATCTTCATAAGCCATGAAGATCTCAAGAGAAGAATGCATAAAAATTATGTATTCCTGTAAGAAGATACAGTACCAATAAGAAGAATGCATGAAAATTATGTATTCCTGTAAATGAGACCATGATAAATTAGTCTACAATTCCAAAAATTTTACTTGTAAAAGCACTTCTTCGAGAGAATGGTAGCTAAAGTTAGAACGTTCTCACATATGATGTATCACTAACTCAGCATATGTGAAGTGACTAACAGATTTAATAAGTGGGCATACTCGTGAATGTGACGAAAGAAATAAATGTATCAGAAAGTCACCGACGTGCAACCGCCCCGAAACTGAGTCCAACACCGATAGAGTCCGATACTTTGAACCTTGGTCCAAGTTCAAAGTGCCGATACTTATCGGCATTGGGCGGATGGGATCGGACTTGGAGGTGTCCGATCCGATACTCCAGGAAAAGAAAAAGTATATACACAGTGAAATTTTATTGTATCGGTACGTATCGGACTATAAGTATCCAATACGGACCGATGCGGACACCTTGAATAAGATTTCCGACAAAAATACATTATTCTTATAATCCTGTCAAATCCAACAAAAAGTAGGAACAAATAATTGAAATTACAGCAGTGCAACAAATCTCAACAATTGAGACAAAAAAAAATCCTATAAATAAGAGCAAAATGCTGTCGTAGAGAAATTACCTCTTCTGTAGAAGAAAAAATTCAAATCGAAGTCTGGCCGCAGCAATTTTACAGGTGATCGTTTCGGCTTGAGACGCCAAGGGCTCCGCCACCGCCGCCTTCCCTAGCTACAAGAAGAAAATTAACCTAATTTCCCATCAGAATCACAAGAATTATATTTCGATGAAAAAAATACAAACTTCTAAATTCACAAGAATCCAATAGCTACAAGAAGAAAATTAACCTAATTTCCCATCAGAACCGACCGAATGAAATAGAGGGAGTAGATACCTAGATGGGGTTTGTGATCCAGCGTCGATGCCGACGTGTCTCCGTGCCGAGGACAACCCCGACCGGATACCGAGCCCACACCTTCCCGAGCCCTCCTCCGACTCCACTTCCTATTCTCGACCGAGCGTCGTCCCGCTCATCATGAGCACCGACCTCCCCGATCTTCTGAACCCGAAGCCACAACGCCTGGACGACCTCGACCCACCACATCGTTTCCGCCGCCGTCGCTTCCGTCGACGAGCGAGGGGTTGGGAGCTTAGGGCTTAGGGTTCGTGGGAGGAGGGGTTAGGGGCTTAGGGCTTAGAGTGAGACCTAGAGCTAGGGTTTAGAGTGAGACCTAGAGTTAGGGTTTGTGGGAGATTGAAAGGAGGAGATGGGAAATTTTAGGGTTTGGGGAGAGGAGGGAAGAGGGGGCAGAAGGAGAGCAAGGAGAATGAGAGTTCTTCTGAGTAAAATCGGAGGGGGATGGAATATATTACAGAAAGTTTATTACAAGTTTGCCACCGCTCTAAACTATTAATAACGTTTTCTTTTATAAACGTTATAAAAAGCCCAGAATTAGCCCAAACCGTCATAGAAAAAAGGTATTTCTCAACTTGATAACGCTTATGTATCAGCCGTCATTAAAACTCCTTGTCGAGCGTCATTAATAGGTCTTTTTGTTGTAGTGCGTCAGTATGGCATGTCTGGCGAGAAAGAAATAGACGTATATTTGAGGGGAAGGCTATCTCCTTGGCTGGAATACTCAAAAACATTGAGTACAACCTTCGAGTTCTGGGGGATTAACTATATTTGTTAGCTCAGTCTGAGGATTGTATTTTGTAATTCTGATATTTTTTCAATAAAGTACCCGTTCTTCAATATATATATATATATATATATATATATATATATATATATATATATATATATATATATATATGGAAAATTTATGAAATGTCCACAAAAAAAAAATTATGAAAAATCCACCGCACAATAACATTTCATCACGTGCCTAGAATTAGCAAAAAATATATAAAGGAGGTTCCGAATGACCTTTTTGCCCTTCCTTCTAATTTATTGAAAACACCCATGAAACTACTCTTAAAAAAATTGTTTCGATACTTCCTCTTCTTCCATACGCTGCTCACTTTCGAATATAGCTTTTCTCCTCAAAAATCTTCAAACCTTACTTCAAAAACTCGTCGAAAAAATTCGAAAATGTCGACAAACAGTAAAACTGTTAAAACGGAGGTCCAAACATCATTTTTCGCGATTCTAAAATTTCGGAAGGCCGACTAACGAAGAAGTCGTTACACTCCGGCTCCTCGAAAATACGCTCCTTTTGCGACAAACTGGGTCTCGTTTCGACCTCCCAGTCAAAAGTTATGATCCTTCAAAGTTTCAACTGGCCATAAAATGCAGGAGAATGATCATTCTTCGTGGTAATATCACAGAGAATGGCCATTCTCCGTGCTAAAACCACGGAGAATGGTCATTCTCTGTGCTAAAACCACGGAGAATGGCCATTCTCTTTGTTAAATTGACAAAGAATAGCCATTCTCCGGTTAGAATGACGGAGAATGGAATTCTCCGTCAATTTAACAAGGAGAATGACCATTCTCTGTGCTAATTCTCCGTGCTAAAACCACGAAGAATTGCCATTCTTCTTGCTAAATTGACCAAGAATAGTAATTTTTCGTGTTAATATGACGAATTAACAAGGAGAATGGCCATTCTCCGTTATTTTGACACGGAGAATGGTCATTCTCCATCAATTTAATAAGGAGAATGGTCATTCTCTGTGCTAAAACCATAGAGAATAGTCATTCTCCTTGTTAATTGACCAAGAATAGTCATTCTTCGTGTTAAAATGACAATTTAACAAGAAGAATGGCCATTCTCCGTCATTTTAAGGCCATTCTCCGTGTTAAAATGACGGAAAATGGACATTTTCAGGCATTTTATCACGGAGCCATTCTCCGTCATTTTAACACGGAGAATGGCCATTCTCCGTTATTTTAACACGGAGAATAGCCATTCTTTGTCATTTTGACATGGATAAGGCCATTCTCCGTGGTTTTAGCACGGAGAATGGTCATTCTCCGTAATTTTAACACGGAGAATGAAAGAGAACAGTCGACAGAAACCTAAAACCTATTTTTTTTTTGTGAAAAAAATTTGTCAGGAACAAAAATTCAAGAGTTTTCGTTCTTCTTTCAAAACGATGCTAACTCTTATGGAAAAGAAGAAGAAGATCTTCCACTACAAGAATAAAGGCTTTTCTTGACGGGTTTTTCTCGTCAAAAAAATGGTATCTTGACGGTTGCAGATCCGTCAACTAGGCCGGAGTCAAGAAAAGACCCCCCCTTTCTTGACGGTCTCTAGCATGACTTTTCTTGACGGTTTTTTGCCGTCATATTAAGTTATTTTCTTGACTGTTTTTAGCCGTCAAGATAGCAGTTTTTAGAAACCGTCAACATAGGCAAAAACTTTTCTTGACTCTAACCTAGATGACGGCTATTAGCCGTCAAGAAAAGCCATCTTGCTGCAGAATTGAGTTAATTGTTGACGTTTTATAACCGTCAAGAGAAGCTAAATTTTGTATAGCAAAAAAATCATTTATAATTATATAATATGAATCGAACACACACATAATATCAATAATGCAGAAGATATACATACATCAAATAAGTACAAAATCCAATTTTATATTAATAAACTGTATATTGTCCATACATCACAAACTTCAAATACATCCAACACGTCCAACCACAAACATCTAACACTTGTCCAACCACAAACATATCCAACCAAAGTATGTAGTTTTCATACATCTTAAACATCCAAAACTAAAAATTATACAAATGAAACCAAGATATGTAGCAAACCATGCTGGAGCAAAGTATACAGTTTCCATAATCTTCATTTTCCATACATCTTCATTTTCCATGTAGTTCCTGAGAGACCAAGAGAAATGGGAAGAGTATGTCATTATATAGACAAAGTTTTAAATCTTCTATACATGTAAAGATCTGATGGTAGACAAAAGACAAAATTAATTGAACATTCAGATGTTGCATAAGATTTGTAGACCCGATACTACACACGCTAAGCCTAATTGTCTTCCAAAAAAAAGTATATTAATCTCCAGTTCCGAGATCTTAGAATCTGGAAATACTCTGGATAAAAACTCTGGATGAAGGATTTCATTGAAACTTCATGAAACATGGACATGGCACCTAGTATTGTATCTGATATGTATATTAGACAACGCGGCATGGATAGGGCACCTATTCCAAACTAAAACAACAAAAAGAATGCTTTTATCCCAAATTCAAGCCTCACTATTTCAGACTAAGTAAAAGAAATTATGAGGGAAATAATTATTGCTAAGGACAATTGTTTAAAGATGAGAGGAATTAACTACTTAACAAAATAGAACATACATGAACTAGACTTTTGTACTCTGAGATCTCATCTTGAAGTCCAATCCAATCAACTTGCTAAAGAGAGCAATGGAAGCATAAGAAAATGCAGTGAACTGCAATCGAACACATACCCAAATTTGGATACCACAATCAAACACATACCCAAGTTCTTGGATAAGAACACTATCTCCGGTAAGACTCAGTTTTTTGTATCCATGTGTATCCTGAAACAACAATGACATCACGAAAGAGATTTAGTTCAGCTATCATGCCAAGCAACCTGTGTATCGTCTATGTGTCATATTGTATAGTTACTTGAATCATTAAAAGTCTTAAGTTTTTGACAATGACATATATTGAATACACTTCCAGAGATTTGTTATCATGCTACAATTTAATTTCACTTTTCGTGTACTAAATTTATTTATTTATTTTGTTAGATTATTATTGTTTAAGTCAGCAGAAAAAAGGTATGCCCAAAGAGACATGATATCCATATGTATGAATGAGGGGAAAGGCTAAGTTATAAAACTTAATCTAACACTTACAAATTGTTGCTGGAAGTTGCATAGCTAATTAGATTTATTAAGGAACAAAGGACATGGTTAACCAAAACTATCAAAAAGTGTGAAGAAAAATAGTCCTGAATCATCGTTAGAGGAATAAATGCAAGGATAAGAATACCAAATATTTTTTTCGCTGAAGAACCAGAACTCCACAGTAGGATCCTCACATTGAAGTTACAGGGAGCAGTACAGTTAGCCTCGACGTGACAGTGAACCTTCCATTTGCAGCAACTTGCAAAGACTTAAGGCTCTACCCATGGGGCAAATGGTAGCTCAGTTCTGAAAAGAAAAGGGAAACAAGAAGACCGGCAATCTGCAAATTCCATTCATGCAAGTCTCGATCGTAATATATGAAATCAAATCTGCAGAAAAAGTAAACGAAGTCCCATTAGAGAAAATACATGGAATTCCTTCCAATTACATGATTTCAAAGAACTATCAAACAAACATGCTCCAATTGGAAAGGCAAAAAAAACCATGCTTCCCATATTAAGAATCTACTACACAGATTGTAGTAGAGAAGGAGAAACTGTCTCAACATATTTCATCATGTTCTGATAAAAACAAGGGGAGAACAAGAATTGGGTCTACAAGAGGGCTTTTGCTTGGTTGCATCCTACATAAGGAGAAAGTGTCTCAACATATTTGTGAAGTTTTAGTTGCAGGATGAAACAAGTTTCCTTTGATTTTTTTTTTTAATACTCGAGTAGTGTATCTTTCACTTGCCATGTTGTTCTTCAGATTCTACATGGTGCTTAAGAACCAAAGAAACTAGTATATATACCTTTTTCTTGCAAATCATTTTCTCCATATTTTACATGATTCGCAAGTGATTGCTTTCTTGCAAATTCCTTGAAAATTCAACCAATATGCTTATTTCATGTATATTCAATCTGAATATTTTAACTGCATATAATATTAGACCATACTACACCATACCAATTTTTAAAAACCTTGAGAAGCTTTTAAAAGAAAATCTCAAATGAGTTAAAATATAGTAGGACAACCAATGAATAGATATTCTTCTTTTACAGAGGTGACAATGTTTCTGAACTTGTAGTCAAATGTCCAAGTCAATAACATATGAAAACCCAAAAAAATAAAAAAAATACAACCAATAGATTTTGATGGATGGAACTAACAGATAGAATTCTTTATGCAATTTACAAAAGCATTCAATAAGCCCGATATTGTGTATTTTGTTTAGGCCAGTTATCATAATATTTAACATAAAGGAATACTTAACAAAATAACTTGTAAATAAATTAATACTAGTTAAGAAATGAAGAATGACAAATAGTTCAGGCGAAGGCAATGTTGCAATACCTGATCAATGTCGATAATATACATACTTACAAGTGGTAACTTCTTTCCCAACTCTTCAAGTACAGGGAAGAGTTGAAAATTTGCAACTGTAATAAGAAAAGAACTTCTTCACCAATGGTTGACTTTAAATCCCCCACTCTTCAAGTACACCAAAATGTTGACCTTTTTTTTTTTGTTGGCTGAAGCTTACAAAAAAGCCAGAAATGGCCGAGACTTTCATTCATTTTTCCAAATTAAGCAAAAATGTGCAATAACTTGTTTTCCTTTCCTTGTAACTGCTTCCGAAAATAGAATGGGAGATCACATCTAGGGTTAGCTCCTGAAGCTCATATGTCACTCCCCGTTCCCAGAATACGTATTTTAATACGTATACTGCTTGAATGAATTTATTTAGTGTTTATCATGCATTTGTTCTGTATTTAAATTCTTTAATTTCGCGCTTATTAATTTTCCTGTATTTTATTTTCTGCTTTTGCTTTAGCTCTTGGTTTAGTCTGTCCATTAAACCAATTTGGTTTAGCTTGGTTCATCATGATAATGAGTGGATGGCTTAGATCTTGTAGGAAGGAATGGGTGGTGGAGATCTTGACTTGGGCTTGATATTAATACTTCTTTACTTTTCTCTCTCTTCATTACTCTCATTTACTTCTTCTTCAACCTCCATTACTCTCCCACCAACCTAGGAGAGCTAGGCAAGTATAACTTGCTTCTTGATGGATTCCAATTTTTGTTGTTTCATTATCTTCCTCGCGAGATTCTTAGACACTCTAGTACTTAGCATTTTTAATTTCCATAGTTCATTTCTTGTAGATCTAAGTTTGTTGTATTTTTGGATTTTTTGGGTTTTTATCTATCTAACCCTGTTATCTTCAAGTTTTGATGGTTCCATATTATAGAGAATTTTGTTCTGCCCCATTTTGACCTATGGAAGTCCGGATTCTGACCTTGGATGAAGGATTATCGGAGCTTGGAAGCCATGGCTTTCGTGGTTCTTCCTCTCGAAAAATTTGGAGAAGAAGAACAGCTCTGGCCGCATGGCTTTAGCGATTCTGGCCGCATAGGCTTTGGCAGCTCTGGCCGCATGGCTCATTGCCGTATAGGCTTTGACAGCTCTGGCCGCATGGCTCATTGCCGCATAGGCTTTGGCGATTCTCACTACCAAAATATAGTCAATTAGCGACGGCACATTAGCGACTGATAATTTCTATCGGCGTTAGCGACGGATTTACGACAAATAGCTGACGGAGTACCGACGAAATACAGATACATTTTTTATTTTATTTTAAGGGAGAGAAAGGTCGTTCATCCGTCGCTAAGGCGTCGGAGATATAGCGACGGATACACAGCCGTCGCTATACAGTCGGTTATTTGGCAGGAATTGTTGGAAGAAGTGGCAGGACAATTCTTCGACTACGTAGCGACGGATAGTCTGTCGACAAGTATCAAAAATAGCGACGGACTAGCGACGGATAAAATCTGACGCGTGTCCGTCGCTAAATATATGACCCAGACTTAAATTGAAACGACGGGGGGGACTTTTCATTCCTCCCAAATTTTATTCTCTTCTCTCTCTCTCTCCCGCGGCGGTCGGCGACCTCTCTCCTCTCTCTCTCCCCGCCGCGGTGATCGACAACCTCTCCTCTCTCTATCCTAAAGGTAATCCCCTCTCTCTCTTCCTCTCTCTCTCTCTCTCTCGCGGTGGTCGTGGGTGCAGCAGGCCGGGGGCGTCGGGGGCTGCAGGGGCGGCGGAGAATACAGGGACGGCAGGTGCACCGGGGGCTGGGGGACGAGGGGGAGGCGGTGGGTGGGGGAGCGGCGGGGGGTGGGAGGGGTACGCTGGCGCGCACGGGGCTGCGGGGGGGGCGGCGGGGGGCAGCGCGCTCCGGGGCAGCGGGGGGCAGCGCGCTCCGGGGCAGCGGGGGGCAGCGGGGGTGGCGCGCGCGGGATAGCGCGGGGCTGGGGAGGCGGCAGGGGGTGGGAGGGGTACGTGGTAGGTCCTCGACCTAACAAGCCTTGAATTGAAGAAAAAATACTGTGATTTGCCATTAGAATAGAGGAATTCAGAGAGAGAACAGAGAATTTGGGAATCAAGAAGCTAGGGTTTAATGATTCTTGAGAGTATTAGGGAAGAAGAAGAAGAAGTACATCAGGAGAAATAGAGAAAGAGCTAGAGCTTAGTAATTCATCAACTACTACTTCTTACAAACAAAAAGGTATTTATAGTTCATATATGCTAAGGTGTCCAGTCAGCAGCTCTTAACTGATTCCAGCCTGGCATAACTGCCTTGGTCCTTACGTGGCAATGAAGACAGGTGGCTATGATGATATGGAATAGGATGATAAAGTCTATTGCTTTATATATATATATATATATATATATATATATATATATATATATATATATATATAAACAAAATGCAATATGACAAACCCTAGTTTAAGAGATAGGATACATAAAGAAAATGCAATATGACAAACCCTAGTCTTAGCCACATGGAGTTCAACAAAAAAAATGCAATATGACAAACCCTAGTTTAAGATATAGGACATATCCGTCGCCATGGTTCTGGAAATGTCAAGCATTTCCAGAACATGGTCGACGGATTATCCGTTAGGATTCCGTCGCTAATCCGTCCTTTGTTAGCGACGACGATCGACGAAATAACGACGTAATGATACCCTCTGATACACTGTTATGACGGTTTGCCGACTGACTATCCGTCGCTAGCGTCTACACAATTTAGTATTTAATACTTGAAATCGACGAAAGTCCGTCGGAAAGTCATCGCTAAATCATCGTATTGTGACGACGAAAAGTCGTCACTATTCCGTCGCTTGACGATTACCTAGCCACGGAGCTTTATTAGCGATGAGCTGATTACCGACGGATTATTTTGACCAAGATCCGTCAGTGATCGGCCGCTAATACTGATTGTCGACGGATGAGCGACGGATATGGCCGTCGCTAAATTGACATATTTTGGTAGTGTCTGGCCGCATAGGCTTTGGCAGCTCTGGCCGCATGGCTTATTGCCGCATAGGCTTTGGCTGCTCTGGCCGTATACCGCATAGTTCCTAGCCGCATATCCCTCTAGCCGCATGGCTTTGATGATTCTGGCCGCATGAACCCATTTTTTTTACTCCCTGTTGCATATACATGATTCACCTTGGCCGCATAGGTCATGGGTCCCCTTGCCGCATGAGACTCTATCTCCTGAGCCGCATGCGCCTCGAGCCGCATGAGACTCAGTCTTCGAGCCGCATGAGACTCAGTATCTGAGCCACATGAGACTCAGCCGTATGGCCGCGACAGTCTTGGCCGCATGGCTTGATTGGCTCTTGGCCGCATAAGACTCTATGAACTGTTTTCTTTTTCTACCGCATATGCATGTTTTCTTTTTCAGCCGCATGAACTGTTTCCTTTCATCCACATAAACTGTTTACCCGGGCTGTATGGGGTTCTGACCCGATTCAGGCCGCATAGATGGGCACCCATCTACTGCTGCCCATAGTACCTTTTAGCTGTTTTCTTGTCCTGGATTTATATTGATTGACATTGATTATTACCTTGACTAATAATTGATCATGCGTTCCTAGTTGGAACTAAGAGACTGGCTAGTTGTCTTATTGAATTAAATGAGACACGTTCATATATGAACCATGAACCATTGCAATCGACTAGCCATCTTTGGGACGATTAGTGCCCCGACATGCCGGCTAGGTTCCCACAGATACCGTAAGAGACTGGCTAGTCGTCTCATTACCGCATAGGCTTTGGCATATGGACACATGTTGACTTCCATTTTTCTGTAAAGGTAGCATGTGCATCTTACAGTCAAGGCATGATTATTCCGTGGCTAGGATTGATTGTTGTATTACGCTATGTAAGACCTACAACCCAGCCGTATGGGCATCGTTGTAGAGTTGTGCATATCGTACTCGGTACGGAAGTACTCATTCTGAATGACCATGATCTACGGCATGGGATTTCAATCAATATTGGGACTATTAAGCTAAATAAAATAATGATTGCATGGAGAGAATTGATTTTCGAGTTCTTACAGGGCAGCCATCTTTGGGACGATTAGTGCCCCGACATGCCGGCTGGTTCCCACAGATATCGCAAATCTGCCACACGGGCGGAGAGCGATATCTGCTTATATTATTTATTGTATATTGATAACGGGCGTCCCGCTGGGACTCGTCTAATTCATGATTGGCGCAATTGATTGATTTGGGTAGACTAGCCTTGCTTGTACATAGTAAGAATTAAGGAATCCTTATTGCATAATTTCAGGGCAACTTGGAACTTACAGTAGCAAGCCGTAGTAGTTGCATGACCGTTTAAATTGATTTGTCTGTGCACTGTACCTACTCTGCTAACTACTGAGGAGAGCAAAACGTCAGGACATGACGGTCAACTTCTGTCCTTGTTTGGTTGAGAAGTTGGCTTGAAGTATCGTGATGTTGTGCGAACCCCAGTAGCAAGCAGAGATCTATTTATCATATTCTTACTCTTATCACTGGTTCCAATTTCTCATATCGTGCTTCCTTGCGGTACTTGCTATTAGAGGTCTAACCTCTCTGGTTTTGCATGGCCAAATTTAGAGCCAGTTCCCTAGGACTCAACTTATTTTCACCTCCAAGATGGTTAATACTAGAGGCATGATCGCCGGAGGATACGAGTGGGTCCCTTGCCTCCATGCTCATTTTTACTATTTACTTCACTTTTGTCGTTTGGCACCGACATGTTAGTCGAATTGTCTTGTACTTACTTTTGCATAATTGTAACTAAGTCAGACTGTAGCTGATAACGATTGTGTATACCTTGTTATATCCTCTGGCTATGTTTTGTAAAGCCAGATCTCAAAGAACATTTTGACTAAGCGTTTGTGACGCCTTACTGCTTTACCTTACATGTTCTCTATTTACTGCTTCTTGTTTGAAATGATTGAGACAATAGATGTTGAGTAACCCTAGTAAGACTTTCATGTAGTATGCACCCCCTCGTCTTTTAGACAGCATTGATCATATTATATGGTATTCATCTACCCATAATACGTAGCTGACTGAGTCATTCCCCTGCTCTCCGGTATTCTGGTTCTGGAGCGTGATAAGGTTTTAGTGGTGGCCCATGCAGGTCTAATTTCAGACTTGTGGGGTATTTTAGTTTATAGGATGTCTCAATCACACATATTTTGCCTTGATCTCATGATTCGTTACTCTCGACTCTAGCTTGACCTTCCAATATCCTTGGACTTCGTTGATCTTTTCTGTTCGATCGTTTGATTGTTCTCTTATCCCTTTTCTTAGAGGCACTTCGTCCGCATCTACCAGGACTAAACAACAACAACAAAGGTAACACGGACAACTTGACCATGTTGGTCAGCAACAAGGGCCAGTACTACCTCAAGAGACTATCCAAGAAAAAGTGATAGTGGAACCGACAGCTGGACCGCAGTATCCGGAGGTTCCAACACCACCAATAGTTCTACCTACCCATATGGAAGTGGACACACCAGCCCTTCTGGAGATCATGAGAGGGATGATGGCTACTCAGCAACATCAGATGTTAGCCTAGCAATACATGCACGCTCAGTTGCAAGAGCTAGAACCTTACAAGAATAAACTCGAACACCTTACAAGCATATATGTTACCTATAACCATGACATAATCCTTACCCTTTTCCAGAATTAAAATCATGCAATAAACAAAACGTAAATCCTTACCTTGGTTGAGTCGGGATCAATGTGTAGCAACAACTTCTCTAACGCGGCCGAGATGGTGCATGTGTCGACAAAAAAAAAGATTTGTATTAATATTGTTACCGAAGAACCAAAGTATAAGTTTGGAAAAGTTTATATAGCCGACTTTGATGCGAAGCATGACATAGAAACTAAAATCAATTACAAACTAAAAAATTTGAATTTGGTTTAATTATTTCAAGCAAGGAACAACCTACACTCCGAGAGGTCTTACTGTACATGGAGAGCGGCTCGCGGAGCGCGCAGGTCCAGATGCCGTCGGGCTCCAGATCGGACGGCCAGGAGCCGCTGCAGTCGGGGATGTCGATCGGGGCGGGTGGGGGAGAGGCGGTCCCCGGGGAAGCCGATGGCAGCGTGGCACCCGTCCACGAACGACACAAAGAAGACGTCACGGAGGTCGCTGCCGCCATCGATCTCGACGGCAATCGGACGCCCCTGCCACGGGAACACGAACACTCCCAGCTCCCGTGCCGGCAGGAGGTCGAATTTCTCCTCGACGTCGTCGACGTCTTCGAAGCAGTCGGCCTCGATCGCCGACGCCCGCTTCTTCTTCTGCTGCTGCTGCTACTGGTTCTTCTTCGGTTTGGCTTCTCGAACGGGCCGTGATGACCATCCCGATGCACCTCTCCGATGGATGTAGGGTTAGGATTTGGGGACGAGATTAGGTGGATTTGGGGATTAGGGTTTTGGGTCTATTGGAGAAGAAAGGAGGAAGAATAGGAGAATGGAGATGTAGAGGAGGAAGAGAAGAAGGGAGATGTAGATTTGAGCTATCCTTCTCCATCGGCGGGTGGATGAAAGAGATGGAAAAATATAAAGGAGAGAAAAGAATCGGAAAATAAATAAAACGGGATGGAATGACTAACGTCAATATAGATTTACATTTCCAAAAAATTACCAAAATGGCAGCTAAAAAAATCGTGCCAATTTTTTTAGGCATATATTAGTTGACGGTTATTATCGAACCGTCACTAAATAAAAGAATGTTTCATGACGGATCCTCTAAAATCGTCAACTATTATGCTGTAAGATTGCTAAATTAACATAAAATAAGGCATTTCTTGACGTAAGGCTAAATCCGTCAAGATAACCCATTTTCTTGACCGTTTTTCATGACCATCAACTTATAAACTGTCAAGAATCATCATTTTTCTTGTAGTATTCTCTCCACAATTGACCTAATCGCCGAAAAACTTCAAATCTCTCCACGATGATGATGATGATGATGAGCGAAGATCGGAGTTCGACTGAAGAAAAGCATAGTGAACTACGAACGATCTTTGCGATCTCTCCTGAAGATGAGAGCAATGGAATTCAGATCTCTCGTGAAGAAGAAGAAGACGAAATCGCAATCCAAATATGAGTTTGTGCGAACGGTAGTTATGGTATTATAAAGATGACAATTTTGTATATACAGAGCATTTAAAGCGAATCTTGGAATATTTAACGTAGAAATATATAATTTTGGGCATTTCATAAAACCCATCATGCGGGTTGATTTTCATACAAACCGACCCCGAAATTGGATTTCTCAGCAATTTCCATATAAAATATATATATATATATATATATATATATATATATATATATATATATATATAAAGAAAAAAAAAATAAAAATATATATATATATATATATATATATATATATATATATATATATATATATATATATATATTGTTATTTAAAAAATTACATAACTACTTTGTTTTATGTTTTTTTAAATATAGATAATTAGTGTTATAAGTTTCTATAGACAAATATAAAATTTGTGCCGTTATTGACAGTACTCAAATATCATCATTCACTTTTCTTTAGTTTTAGGATACCATTATTGACATTCCTAAAATATCATCCTACACTCTTATTTAATTTTTTTATCATTCAAATTTTAAATATGTCCCTAAATTAACATTATTGGCACTCCTAAAATATTATTCTGCACTCCTCTCTCCATGCATGCACAAATTAATGTCATATTTAATGCAGAAGTAGAATTGACATTTGAATGATAGAAAATTAAAAAGAAGTGCAAGATGATATTTTATTAGTGTCAATAATAGCACCCTTATTTTATTCATACAAATTTTAAATTTGTTCATACATTAAATATTAATTTGTGAATGTATGAACTTCAAGGAATGAATGCATTAATGTCAAAAAATATAGTATAATATTTTAGAACTGTCAATAACATTACTTTATAAAACATACGAGTGATCATATATATATATATATATATATATATATATATATATATATATATATATATATATATATATATATATATATATATATTGTTAGAACCAGGGCACAATTTTTTAATGGAAAACTGAGAGATTGAAACAGTTATAAAACAACGTTCCAACGCAACGCTTCAAGGAATGTGCGTAACAGAGATCCTAGGAGGACAGTTTTACAACTGACCGTGTCCACACAACGTTGCCACCACTTAAACCATGTCTGGGGCGTGACATGGTTTAAGTGGTGGCCACCATGATCAGTTTTACAACGCAACGCCATGTCCACACGGTCAGTTTCCAGGAACCAGCAAGTTCAAAAAGAACTCTAGAATGCTCTGGTAATATGCTCTACGACGGACAGCTCGAAAAGACAAGGACAGAACTCCAGTTGCGCGAGGAAGAACAAGGTGCACAGCAGCTCTCTCTTCTCTCTTCGTGAATTTCTGAAGTCTTAGAACCTTCTGAGAGAGAAGAAAGACTCTGAATATATAGCCACAGATGTAACTGCCCAGATCCGAGATGTGCGCAACGACTTAATGTCAGATCCGAATTATCAGGATCAGTTATCGCACGTTACGACTCAGTCAGAACATGGACAGCCACAATCTGTGTGTGTGGAGCCAATTGAACGAGTTGCACGCGTGCCATCAGTGCACACTGCGCACACTGCATGCACTGCGCACACGGCACAACCAGCGCAAGCTGGCGCAACCCGCGCTCCTGCTTACCCGTGCGCCCGCGCAACCCAGTGCACCTGTGCAACCCGTGCAACCCACGCACGCGTGCACCCCGTACAACCCAGCGCACCCGCGTAGCCTGCGCAACCCAGCACAACCTGGGCACACAACTGGGCCGCGCAACGTGGGTGCGCAACGTGGCCGCGCAACCTGGGCACGCAATGTGTACGCGCAACGTGGCCGCACAAGTGGCTCGCGCAACGAGCGCATCTTAAGCGCATTATGCGCCTAGCGATGATGCTGACGTGCTAAGTACAAAGTGCACCAACAAAATGCTACATTACGCCTCATGAGCCCATGAGCCCGAGTCCGAGTCCGAGTCGCTAAGCCCCAATGGAAATTAATTTCACAAGAGCAAAAAGCATGAATGCTTTTCTTGGAGCCTTATCCTTACCTCCTAGTAAAATCACTCACATGATTCCCTCCTTAGGGTCACCACCCCATGTGCATATCCCAACAACACATACAATTATAAATGTTGATAACTCATGGTACTTTTCCAATGTGGGACTAAACTTTGCTAGGCATGTTGAGAGCAAGCTCTCTTCATGTCAAGGAGCAAGAGCACCAACAATCCCCCACATATCTCAATATATATATGTGTCTGGGGTTGAGCGTTCTCCACAATAACTGTCCATTTTGCATTAGGATAGATGTCGCTGATGACTTGAATCTTCCCGCATGGGTTAAATAACAATGAGATACAAGAATGGACTATGCCTTGAATTCTGCACCACAATTGTAATTCTTTCCACTCACAAAGTGTAGTTACATGTGCTTCTGGCTACACATTAAAGGCCTTGTACCAGCCTGTTTTCAGTGTATAATTTTGGGCGTCTACAAGTTAACCCTCAAGAGACGGCCTGATATCTCTTTTCATACACTATAGGTAAGTTCTTTATTAAAGAGACATGGCATAAAGTCTTGAGCTTCCTTGCGGTGCTACGCTGCTATGACATGGCCTAAAGCCGAGGCATTACCCCTATCTGGGAACCTTATCGTAGTGTCATACTACTGCAGCATGAGGTCACAGCCTCTTTGTAGTGCCATTCTACCCAGCATGAAGCCTAAGGTTTCCTTACGGTGTTACGTTGCAATGACATGGCTTGCAAGGCCGAGGCTTTACCCCTATCCGGGTACCTCATCGTGGTGTCGTGCCACTATAACATGGGGTTGCCCTCCCCTTTGTAGTGCTGTCTACAACTCTTTAATTTTATTATACAGCATTAGGCTACCTGCCTATTTGTGGTGCTACGCCGCTATGACTTGGCTTGTAAAGCCGAGGCATTACCCCTACCTGGGAACCTCATGGTGGAGTCATCCCACTGTAGCATTGAGTTTTACTCCGTGTAGTGCTGCGCTATCGTGCTTCCTGTAAAGCACACCAGGCATTCACTCTGCCTGAGAACTTATTAAGGCATTTAAGCCAACCTCATCACAGGATTCGTTTTTCGCAAAAAACACATAGTAGACCACTGTGGTTATGGGTTCGTAACCCTTCCATGTTTTCAAGAACAAGTACCCACTGTTACCTGATAGTTTTCCAGTCAGTGGTCCTCACTTGAACCGAAAGTTAGATGTCTGGTAGATTTTTCTTTGAACTAATAACATAAAACTTTATGGTAGGATTACAAAAATATACTATCAGAATGCCTTCAAGCCCATCTTCCCTGCTGTGTCTTCAACCAGCTGACGCTTGAGGCCCTTCGTGAACGGATCCGCCAGGTTCTCCTGACTCCGAACATCGATTACTGCAATGACACCTCTCTTGATGAGATCGTTCACTGTCCTGTGCTTTAACCGCACAGTTCTCTTCTTTCCGTTGAAGAGATCATTTGATGCCACTGCCGCAGTCGCCTGGTTATCGCAGTATATCGGAATTGTCGATATCTGCGCTCCAACCACTGGAAGATCATACATGAGCTCCCGAAGCCATTCTGTTTCATCTGCTACGGTATCAAGTGCAAAGAACTCAGATTCTATAGAAGGCCGCAAAATCATAGTCTGCTTCTTCGACTTCCACGATATAGCAGCTCCATCCATTGTAAAAATGAATCCACCAGTGGACCTCTCGCTCTCCAACTCTGAGCACCAGCTGACATCACTGAAGCCTTCTACTACCGGCGGCTCTCCGCTGAAGTACAGTACATATGTCTGAGTCTTCTTGAGATATCTCATAACACGCTTCATAGCTTTCCAGTGCTCAACGTCTGGATTGATCGTGAATCGACTCAGCATTCCCACGGCGAAAGCTATGTCAGGCCAAGTGGCAGTAGTAGCGTACATCAAACTCCCGATGACGCTAGCGTACTCCAATTGCCTGAAGCTTTCCTTCGAGTTTGGCTCCAGCTTCTGATCACTTCGGTATGGCGTATCAATTATAGGAAGATCATGATACCCGTATCGAGTGAGCATCTTCTCAACATTATGAGATTGTGACAGTGCCAATCCAGTATCTGTTCGGATGATCTTGAGTCCCAAGATAACATCAGCATCCCCCAAATCCTTTATACTGAACTTTGTCGAGAGGAACTTCTTTGTCTCAGTGACACAACTTATATCCGTACCTAGGATTAGCATGTCGTCCATGTACAGACAAACGATGACTCCTCTTCCGTCAGCAAATTTGGTATAGACACACTTGTCCGTTTCGCTGACCCTGTAGCCGTTTGATTTGATAACTTTGTCAAACTTCTCATGCCACATTTTGGAAGCTTACTTTAAGCCATATAGAGATTTTATCAACTTGCAGACTTTGTCTTCTAGGCCTCTGACAACAAATCCTTTTGGCTGTTGTATATAAATCTTCTCGGTCAGCTCGCCATTCAGAAATGTTGTTTTCACATCTATCTGATGTATCACCAGTTTGTGTATTGTCGCAAGGGAAATCAACAATCTGATGGTTGTCATCCATACTACTGGAGCATATGTGTCAAAGTAGTCGTTCTCCTGCTTTTGAGAAAACCCCTTAGCCACTAGCCTTGCCTTGAACTTGTCAATGGTTCTATCAGCTTTGTAGTATCCCAAATTCGTGATACGTATTTACTGTACGTATACGTATTTTGGACCCATATTTTTGTTAATCATGATTAGTTAATTTTGGTTAATTTTGTTTGATTGGTTTAATTGGCTTATGGTTCATCATGGTAATTACATTGGCTTGGTTCGGTTCGGTTTATTTGACCTTGTTTATATCCTGTGGAGAACCACTCCCACCTGCCACCACTCCCACCATAAATATCAATCCCACTCTCTCTCTCTTCCATTAATACTCATTACTCATTTCTTCTTCTCCATCTTTACTCCTCACCAACCAGGAGAGAGAGAGAGAGCTTAGGCAAGTGCATCTTACTTCATGGAGGAAGTCCATTTTTATTGTTCCATTGTCTTTCTCATGTGTTTCTAACCCACTTTAGTACTTAGTATTTTTTATTTCCATGTTTAAATTCTTATAAATCTAGTTTTGTGGTATTTTTGGATTTCTTAGGTTTGATCTGTTTAACCTTGTTATTTCCATGTTTTGATGGTTCCATGTTGTAGAGAATTTTGTTCTACCCCATTTTGACCTATGGAAGTTCGGATTTGGGCTCTGGATGACGGAATTATGGAGCTTGGAAGCATGGCTTCATGGTGTTCTTCTCCTCGGAAAGTGGAGAAGAAGAACAGTACTTGACCGCATGACTATTTCATGCGGCAAGTGTTCTTACCTGCCGCATGGACAAATCTAGCCGCATGAGCATTAATTTATTATCTTGGCCACATGGCCATTTCTTATCATTTGCTGGCCTACATTAATTGCATGGCCATCTAATTAATTGCCTTGTTTTGGCTAGCCGCATATGGCCAATGCCATATTATATTAATGCATGCATGTATACAGTTTCCTGGCCGCATGGCCAAGCATATATATTAGTTGCATGCAGTTGCTTTAATTAAATAACGTGCATGCATAAAAACTTTGAGCCAGAAATATATTATTATTATAGTGCACCCACAGTAGCCAACCGTATGAATCCATACTCAATGCATTTTAATGCATTATAATAATGTTTTGGTTAGTCAGCCGCATGCAAGGGTGTGCATCAGCCGTATGCACTCTCTAATGCATTTGCTAAAGCATTTGCTAAGGAGATTGTTAAGTGCATTTTTAATACACATTCTTTAATGCACATCCTGTGATGAAATTGTTAATACATTTGTTTAAGGCATTCTATAATGCATTGGTTCATGCATTATTTAAATGCATTCTATAATGCATTGGTGAGTGCATTCTTTAAATGTTGGCTTAAGCCTTTGCATGGCTTAAGCATTTGCATGTATTATTCGCTAGTGAGCCGTATGGATATTAGTTTGCTTGCGTGGAAATATTAGCTCGTTAGCATGATTATTAATATATATAGCTTGCATGCAAGCAGTGGCTGGCATGATTTTAATATATAAGCCGCATGGCACTTCAATGTTGACCGCATGGCCTCTGTACTTGAGTGGCCACATGTCCCCTTTTTTTTGCTTGAGTGGAAGCTTGCATTTATTGCGGTTTTCTCTCTCTCCTTGACTTTTCTGGTTGCATCAATATTTTTTGCTGGCCGCATGGCCCCTTCAGTTATTTTCTGGCCGCATAAGCCTTGGCTGGCCGCATGGGTGGCCTCCTACTCTCTTTGGCCGCATGTATGTTCTCCCACTTTTAGGCCACATGGGGTCCACTTTGATTGTTTAAATGTTTTATTTGCCTGAATTGTGGTCAAAATTTCTTCCCACTCCCAATATGAAAGTTGTAGAGTTTCTCCTTGGCTTCAAGAATATGTATATTATATATTTATATTATTATTTAATTGTGCAAGTTTCTTCCCTCCTTGATAATGACATGACTTGATAGTGACCCGCCGTGGTGCACTCCTGACAAGATAACTTGACCTGACAAACTTGACATGATATCTTGACATGATAATTCTTGATAGTGGCCCGAAGTGGCGCACTCTTGACATGATAACCTGACATGATATTCCTTGAATGCTGTTGCGACGGCTAACACGACTTGACAAGATTGAATAACTTGGACACCGTGGACGATTGTGCTTGTACAAATGAACCAGTCTTGTCTTGCATCATGTCTAGGACTGGGACCCCTGAGTACCACGGTCATAGGTGCCCACTGTAAATGGCTAAGGCTAATAACTAGAATAAATCAGTAGTCATGAGAGATTTCCCCAGTTACAGGCGATCCCGTTATCCCGGCCGCAATTGTTTGGACTTGTAGCCTGCCGTCGAGTAGGGCACATTTCTAGCCCACTGTCATGTGGGGCACTTCATGAATCAATTTCTACGCACAATGTCATGTGTTGCACACCAAGCTACCTAATAATTATTGATAACTGTTTAATGAATCCAAGTCGCCTGGATAACCTGGATTAGCTGCAGGGCTTGCGGCTGGAGGAACATCTCATTGCATATTGCTAGTAACTAGGCCTGTGACAACCCTAGTTAGTTAAAGTATCAAGCCGTACTTATTGCTTGGCCGTGAATGATTGGATGGAGTCTAGTCTTGTCTTGATCCTGTACAATATTGTTACATGTCCTGATTTCTTATATTATCTTGCCGATAAATGGTGGGAGAAACCAAGTTCTGTTCAGACGAAGGGTAACAACCTCGGTCCTTTTTTGGTTTACGGGTTGTAACCTGGTTATCCGAATAGTCCCATGGTTATCTCATCGTATATCACCTGTCATGCTTTCCTTAATTACTGTCTTTTATTTTATATTATATTCTTGTGCTAATTGCTGGTTTTAGTTCCTAAGTGAAGCCTCCTTTGTGGCACTTGCTCTTTCTGGGGTCTGACCCAGCTGGTTTTGTATGGCCAGATACCGGAGCAGCACCAGAGGATCTACCGACCTTCCAGCCACATGGTGACCACTAGAGAGAATCCTGACAACGAGTGGGTTATTTTTGGCTCTCCCACTCTATTGTAAAATTATTCTTTTGAGGCGTTTAGCCGTCGAGCAAGTGTTAGCTCGTGTACATTTTTACTTACTGTCTGCCTACGGGCTGTAACATGATTGGCAACCTAGGGTTGATCATGTATGACTAAACTCTTGCTAGTCTTCACATTTTGTAACGACTAGCTTCATGATCAGCTGAATATGTAATGTTTGGGACGTCTTACTATTGTATATTTGGTGATCTTACTTCTTGTAACATTTACTTACTTGCTTGTGATTGAGACACTAGGCTTGTTCTTGACCATAGGAGACTGATGGCTTGTAGATAAACCCTCATATATCTAGACAGCCGTGACCGTATAGTGGAGTGGATCCCATTTCATTATACGTAGCTGGCTATGTCTGCCCCCGCTCTCCAGTGTTCTGGTTCTGGGGCTTGACAAGCTTTCATCTTCTTCTTGAAGATCCACTTGCATTCGATGGGTTTTGCTCCTTCGGGTAAATCAACTAACACCCATATGTTATTGGAGGTAATTGAGTCAATTTTATTGTCTATTGCCTCCTTCCAGAAGACAGCATCTCTGGTCTTCATCGCCTCATCCTAGGTAAGCGGATCTGCTTCCACATGATAGGTGACAAAGTCATCTCCGAAGCTCTTCGGCCTCCTTGTTCGCTTCGTCGACGGCTCAACGAGTTCTGGTTTAATTGTTGTTTCTCCTCCATTAACTTCAGCTTGGACTACTGTCACGCCCCAGAACCAGAATACTGGAGAGCGGGGGCAGACATAGCCAGCTACGTATATGAAATGGAATCCATCTCGCTATACGGTCACGGCTGTCTAGATACATGAGGGTTTACTACAAGCCAACAGTCTCCTATGGTCATGAACAAGCCTAGTGTCTCAATCACAAGCAAGTAGGTAAAAGTCACAAGATGTATGATCATTAAATATACAATAATAAGGCGTCCCAAATATTACATATTCAACTGATCATGAAGCTGGTCGTTAAAAAATTTAGGACTAGCAAGAGTTTAGTCATACATGATCAACCCTAGGATCTGTCGATCATGTTACAGCCCGTTGGCAGACAGTAAGTAAAGTGCAATCGAGCTAAACAGGTGCTCGTCGGCTAAACGCCTCAAAAGAATAATTTTTACAATAGAGTGGGAGAGCCAAAAATAACCCACTCGATGCCCTGGTTACGCCTGGTGGTCACCATCAGGCTGGAAAGTCGGTTGATCCTCCGGGGCTTCTCCGAAATCTGGCCATACAAAACCGGCTGGGTCAGATCCCAGAAAGAGCAAGTGCCACAAAGGAAGCTTCACTTAGGAACTAAAACCAGCAATTAGCACAGCATATAAATAAATAAATAGAATCTGGAAATATAAGATCAGGATGATATACGACGAGATAACCATGGAACTATTCGGATAGCCAGGTTACAACCCGTAAACCAAACAAGGACCGGGGTTGTAACCCTTCATCTGAACGGAACTTGGTTTCCTACCATTTATCGGCAAGATAATTATAAGAAATCAGGACAGGTAGCAATATCATACAGGATCAAGACAAGGCTAGACAGGTTGTTTCTCATTCAATCAATCACGGCCAAGCAACAATTACGGCTTGATACTTTAACTAGCTAGGGTTATTACAGGCCTAGTTACTAACAAGATGCAGTGAGATTATTCCACAGCCACAAGCCCTGCAGACCATCCAGGTTACCCAGGTCGAGAATTGGGGGTTGAATTCAGGTGGGTACATCGTCCAGGAAACGCATGTACCTTTAAGTAGCTTGAAGGGTACAACACATGACAGTATGCTGGAAATATGCCCTACTCGACGGCAGGCTACAGATCCCAAGCGCGCACAGGTAACGGGATTGCCTGTAGCTGGAAGATCTCTTTATGACTAATGTATTAGTCTAGTTATTAGCCTTAGTCCATTTCAGTAGGTACACCTGACCGTGGTACTCAGGAGCCCCATCCTAGACATGATGCAAGACAGGACTGGATTATTTGTATAAGCACAATCGCCCACGGTATCCTGGTTGTTCATACGGGTCATGTCATGTCAGGTAGCCGTCGCAATGGCTTATCAAGATATATCATGTCAGGTTTATCATGTCAAGTTCACTGGTCATGAGTACGCTACGACGGGCCACTATCAGGTCATGTTACTTGTCAAGAGTGCACCACTATGGGTCACTGTCGTGTTCAGGGTACATGTGCAGGGCATCATAGTATAAGCATTCAACCAGGAGACCCAAGTTATGCTGAGGTTACAAGACATGAGTTGACGATAATAAAAATAAAAATAAAATAACAAGACAAGACACGGGAAGGAGTCATGCGGCTCAATGAGAGATGAGTCCATGCGGCTGAATCAAAACGGTTTCATGCGTCCCAAGAGTTCGGGTTCAATATGGAGCAGGCGCGCGGCTCATGCGGCTAGAAGGAAGCCCAAGACGCATGCGGATCAAGGTCGCTGGATTCCATGCGGCCAGGAATGGCTCGGCCTCATGCGGCGGGCGGAAAAGTAGGTCCATACGGCTGGCTGACCAATCAGGTATATGCGGTCGGGTCAAGTGGAGCCTTATGCGGCTAGCAGGGTTTGGCCCTTATGCGGCTCGGGGAATTCGTATTCATGCGGCTAAATATGAGGGGCGCACATGCGGCTGCATAAGCAAGGGGGCGCATGCGGCTAGGTGGTTCAGGATCTCATGCGGCTGGGAGAACACTTGCCGTATGAAATATTCATGCGGTCAAGTCAAGTACTGTTCTTCTTCTCCAAATTTTCGAGAGGAAGAACACCATGAACCCATGCTTCTAAGCTCCGCAAAACCTTCATCCAGAGTCCAAATCCGAACTTCTATAGGTCAAAATAGGATAGAACGAAATTCTCTACAACATGGAACCATCAAAACTTAGAAATAACAAGATTAAGTAGATCAAAATCCAAGAAATCCAAAAATAAGATAAACTTAGATCTACAAAAATCTAGCCATGTAAAGTAAAAATGCCAAGTACTAAAGTACGTTAGAATGCTGTAAGGAGAAGCTCAAGGAGAGAGCTGCGTGAAAAGTCACGCAAGCTCAAGGAGAGAGCTGCGTGAAAAGTCACGCAAGCTCAAGGAGAGAGCTGCGTGAAAAATCACGCAAGCTCAAGGAGAGAGCTGCGTGAAAAGTCACGCAAGCTCAAGGAGAGAGCTGCGTGAAAAGTCACGCAAGCTCAAGGAGAGAGCTGCGTGAAAAGTCACGCAAGCTCAAGGAGAGAGCTGCGTGAAAAGTCACGCAAGCTCAAGGAGAGACACGCTTCCAACAGGAAGCGTGCTCAAACAGGAGCACACTGTTCACTGTCTTCTCCAAACAGCAAGAACACCATGGCTGAACCCAAACTTCAAAGCATCATAACTTGGCCATCCGAACTCCAAATCCAGATTTCCAAAGTTCCAACTTGGGTGAAACTGAATGCTCTTCCACATGGAAGCATCAAAAACCCATAAAATTCAACTAAAGTAGATCAAACTATGCAAAATCCGAAAATGATTAAAACCTAGATCTACAAAAATTAAAACTTCAAAATAGAAATTTCCAAGTTCTAAACTAGTATAGATTGAGGAGAAGAACATGTTTTGGCAAATAGTTTTGTAAGAAATCAATGACAAAATTATGGATCCATCTCTTGAGCAAGTTGGTACTTGCCTTGGTTGGTGGAGGAAGTAAATAAGAGGAAGTAAAATGAGAGGAGAGAGAATGAGATGAGTTATATATATAAAAATCTTGGACCCATGGGTTCATGATGAACCAAAGGGTTCATGATGAACCATTGGTGAACCAAGAATTGGTTACCCAAATGAGTCAAAACTGTAGGCCCAAATACAGAAAATAAATTAGGAAATAATATTTTGTCAAATATTTTTAGAAAATGCATGAAGAAATACAGCATAATAAATATCGTATAAATACAAGGTAAATACAATTTATCGGTTTACGTATTAAAATACGTATTCCAGGATCGGGGAGTGACATCTCTACCCTTCTTAGAAAAATTCTGTCCTCGGAATTCCAGCCAAGACAGGATAGTGAATTCAGGACAAGCAGGGCATAATCATATACAAGTTAACTATCATAGCAGTCATTATCATATATCACAAAGTGCAAAACAAGCAGGTGCAGATAAGCATGGAATCGTGTCAATAAGGTGCAAAATATACCTTATTAGTCAAACAAATGCGGATACCGAGATCTGATCTCGTCCTCGCGCTCCCAGGTTGACTCTTCCGGAGAGTGATGGTTCCAAGAAACACGGACAAGGCTTATCGTCTGATTCTTGAGTACCTTCTCTCGCCGGTCTAAAATAGATATGGGTTGTTCCTCGTAAGTTAGGTCGGTACCAACGACTAACTCAGAATGATCGAGGACATGAATCCGATCTGGGACATACCCACGTAATTGGGACACATGAAACACATCATGTATGCCAGTTAACGAAGGCGGAAGGGCAAGTCGATAAGCCACATCGCCTACCCGAGCGAGAATCTTAAAAGGCCCAACGTATCTTGGACTAAGCTTTCCTCGGGTTCCAAATCTGATGATACCCCGAGTAGGCAAAATCTGCAGAAACACTTGGTCGCCAACTTTGAACTCTAGAGGCCTACGATGCTGATCTGCCCAATGACGATGTCGGTCCTGTGCAACTCGAAGGCGCTCTCTGACCAACTTAACTATCTCCACAGTCTGCGTGATCATCTCTGGTCCCGACAACTTCCGTTCTCCGACGTCGTCCCATGCCAACGGGGACCTGCACTTCCTTTCGTACAATGCTTCGAACGGGGCCATCTGAATGCTAGCCTGATAGCTGTTGTTATAGGAGAACTCCACTAGATGAAGGTGATACCAAGATCCGGCAAAATCCAAGGTACACGCCCGTAGCATATCTTCTAACGTCTGAATGGTTCTTTCTGATTGCCCGTCAGTTTGTGGATGATAAGCAGTACTGAATCTTAACTTGGTTCCCAAACTTTGGTGTAAGCTCTGCCAAAAATAGGAAGTAAATCGCGTATCCCGATCTGATACTATACTAACTGGAACACCGTGCTGCCTTACTATCTGCTTCATGTACATTTCTGCTAACTGCTCAGTAGTCTGTCCAACTCGGAAGGGAAGGAAATGAGCGACCTTCGTGAGTCGATCTACTATTACCCAGACGGCATTCTTACCAGTCGGGGATCTAGGTAAACCGGTCACAAAATCCATCGTGATGTGCTCCCATTTCCATTCTGGGATAGGAAGCGGTGTAGCAACCCTGCTGGTCTCTGCTGCTCGGCTTTCACCTGCTGACGTACCAGACACTTGATGTGCTCCCATTTCCATTCTGGGATAGGAAGCGGCTGTAGCAACCCTGCTGGTCTCTGCTGCTCGGCTTTCACCTACTGACATACCAGACACTTGGATACAAATCTCGCTATCTCTCTTTTGTCACAAAATCCATCGTGATGTGCTCCTATGTCCATTCTGGGATAGGAAGCGGCTGTAGCAACCCTGCTGGTCTCTGCTGCTCAGCTTTCACCTGCTGACATACCAGACACTTGGATACAAATCTCGCTATCTCTCTTTTCATTCCATTCCACCAAAAGTACTGTCTGATATCTCGATACATCTTCGTCCCTCCAGGATGAATGGAGTAAATAGAACTATGAGCTTCGGACATAACTTCTTGCTGAAGGTCTCCACTCGGTACACAGAGTCTGTTTCCAAACCTGAGCGTACCATCTTCATGAATCACTAACTCCTTCCTACGGCCTGATTCATACTCCCACCGTAACTTCTGAATCTGTGGATCTCCTGCTTGTGTTGTCCTTATCCTCTCTACTAAGGTTGACTGAATCTGCATACTGGTCATTCTTCCTATATCCCTTGGCAAAACTACTTCGATTCCCATACTCTGAAGGTCTTCTAAAATATGCTTCTGCGAGGTCAAGATAAAGGCACTGTCTCTCCTGCTCAGTGCATCTGCAACTATATTCGCCTTGCCTGGATGATACTGAAGATCTAAGTCAAAATCCTTCAATAGTTCTAACCATCTTCTTTGCCTCATGTTCAAATCTCGCTGCGTGAACACGTATTTTAAACTCTTATGATCGGTATAGATCTCTACCCGATCTCCATATAAATAATGTCTCCACAACTTGAGTGAAAACACCACAGCTGCTAACTCCAAATCGTGAGTCGGGTAATTCTTCTCATGGTCTCGAAGCTGCCGAGACGCATATGCTATCACCTTTCCGTGTTGTATCAATACACATCCAAGAGCCTTCCCAGATGCGTCACAGTATACTGTAAAGCCTCTCGCTCCTACTGGAAGCATCAAGATCGGGGCTGAGATCAACCTCTTCTTCAATTCTTCAAATGATGCCTGACAGCTAGCTGACCAAACAAACTCTACGTCCTTGTGCGTCAAACGTGTTAAGGGCGCAGAAATCTTGGCAAAGTCCGCCACGAACCTTCTGTAGTAACCAGCTAATCCTAAGAAACTTCGTACTTCTGCAACCATTCTCGGGACTGGCCAATGCTCTACGGCCTCAATCTTCTTCGGATCCACTGACACTCCTGCCCCAGAAATTACATGCCCCAGGAACGAAATGTGATATAACCAGAATTCATACTTGTCGAGCTTCGCATAAAGTTGATGCTCCCTCAATGTCTGTAAGATAGTCCTAAGATATTTTTCATGCTCCTCTTCACTGCTGGAATAGACAAGAATGTCATCTATGAACACCACCCCAAATTTATCCAAATACGACAGAAAGATGCGGTTCATTAAATCCATGAATACTGCGGGGGCGTTGGTTAGTCCAAAGGGCATTACTAAAAACTCATAATGCCCATATTTAGATCTGAATGCTGTCTTCGGTATGTCTTGCTCCCGGACTCTTACTTGATAGTATCCTGACCGAAGATCGATCTTGGAAAAGACGCTGGCCTTGCTCAACTGGTCAAACAGGTCATCAATCTTTGGTAGTGGGTACTTATTCTTCACTGTTACTGCATTCAGCTTGCGGTAGTCGATGCACATCCTCGTCGACCCATCCTTCTTGGGAACTAGAATCACTGACGCGGCCCAGGGCGATTTACTGTCTCGGATGAATCCCTTAGACTTCAACTCTTCTTCATGTTGATACAACTTATCTTGTTCTGACGGCGACATTCTGTAAACTCTGTCTGCAATAGGCCTCGTTCCAGGGGTCAACTCAATGCTAAATTCTACCTCTCTGACTGGGGGTATCCCTGGGAGCTCATCAGGGAAGACGTCGAGAAAATCTTCGACCACTCTCGGAATCTGTCCTGGCTCTGACACTGCTGTTGAGAAGACGCCTCCGACCTGATTCTTCAAGGTTCGAGTAAAGATGAACTGCTCCATCCCAGGAACGCTGAATATGACCCTACCTCCTCTACAATCAATTGTCGCATGACTGTCTCTCAACCAGTCCATGCCAAGAACAACATCAAAATTTCCCATAGGGAATTCAATCAATGATGTGGGCAGTAAATGCCCACACACCTCCACCGGACATGAAAAGCGTACTCTGCTAACTTCTACGAGCCCATTGCCGGTGAGTATATCCATCCTCTCCGGTAATGCCTCAAACTCCAATCCAATCCGTATAGCATATTGTGCAGAGATGAATGAATGAGTAGCGCCTGAATCAAATAATGCTACAGCGGGAAATGAGGTGACGAGAATTTTACCTGCCACCACGTCACTAGACGCTAGAGCCTCTCCCAAGGTCAATGTGAGAGCCTGGCCCCGTGGAGCCCCTTGTTGCGGCCTTCCTCGACCATGCTGTTGCTGCCTCTGAGGGCCTTCGGCTTCCTGTGCCTGGCAGAACATCTGAGCCTGCATTGGTAGACGCTGGGCTAGGGGCCTTACTGCTAATACTGGCCCTCCACTCGGGGTTGCCACTAGAGTTGGCAATGCTGGAAACTGCTGAGCTGGCCCTCCTGGCCTCTGCATCATAGGACAAATGGAAATACGGTGGTCTGAACTACCACACCTCAAGCATAAGCCATTCGCTGACCGACACACCTCCCTCGTGTGCCCTGCCTTCCCACAGAATGTACAGCCCTGGGGTGCTCCCTGACGCTGTTGCTGGTTCCTCGGTTGCTGATGCCGAACTGGCGCTGTATTAGTTGACACGGCCGTCCTCCGCGGCGCTCCTGCATCATGAATACGTATACCGGGTGCTGGTGCCGATGTTCGCTGCATTGCTCCTCCTCCAACCTGGGAATGAGATCTCTTCTGACCTCCTGTCCTCGATGCCAACCTCTGCTGGGTAAGCTCGTGCCTCCGAGCGGCCGTCAAAACAGCATCAAACGTCTGGTAGTCGTGCCCTTCCACAAGCTATAATAGTTCCAAATGAAGTCCCTGCTGGAACCTTATAGCTTTCTCTGGCTCCGTTGCCACCATTACTGGTGCAAAATGGCACAATCTGCAGAACTCCGCTGCATACCCATCTACGGTCTTGCCTGCTTGCTTGAGACTGATGAACTTCTGCTGGAGCTCATATCGAGCTACTACGCCAAAATACTTGGCCTTGAATCTGTCACTGAAGGTGGTCCAATGAACAGGGCATCTTGCACCAACTTCTTCTGATGCCCACCAGTCGCGGGCAAGATCCTGAAGTACCAGTTTGACCTGATCAACCTTCTTATCATCTGGAACCTTGGCTGCCACAAGAATGGCTTCGACGTCTTGAATCCAGGCATCCGCAGTGATGGCATCCTCCGTGCCATCAAAATACCTCGAGTTCAAGCGACGAAACCTTCCTGATGCTCCCGAGTCAGCCCCGACACTCCTCTCAAGAGCTAACTGAATCCCTTGGTTCAGCAGCACGTTCTGCTCCTGATGCTGAGTCTGTTGCTGTTGGTTAGTGACAAGAAACCCCCGGATGATCTCCAGGAGTGCTACGGCATCTGGTACTGCCGTTGCTGCTGGTGCTACAGGAGTTTCAATAACCTACGGCTGTACTGCCTCTGGTTCAACTTCTGCTCGTGCCTGCCCTGGGGAAGGTTCTCTCCCCTGTTGCTGCCCAGTCGAGCCATGCTCTTGTTGCTCTTCCTCATGGGCCTCACCCGCTACTGAGAATGAAGCACCCCTATAGAGAAGAATATAAGATTATCAAGTCCGGACAAGGAAGATTTCGAGGATGCAAGTCAGGTTAGAGATCAAGGCAAGGACAGAGAATTCGAAACAGAATTTCAAGGGGAACAAGTTTTGATTGAGACTCCTAATAATTTACAATACCCCACAAGTCTGAAAATCAGACCTGCATGGGCCACCACTAAAACTTTGTCATGCCCCAGTACCGAAATACGGAGACGGACTAGACCAGCTACTCCATATGAGGTACGTAACGTCATACGGCGATCGTGGCTGTCGAGAGACTAGGGAGTACATGCTAGAATCAAGTCTCCTATGGTCCTACAGAGTTCTATGTCTCAATCAATCAAATCACATCAGAAAACAAATGAACATTAAAGATAAAGCAGTAAGGCATCCCCGACGCTTCATCAAAATGATCATGAGAGACAAGCTTTATAATTTAGCTATCTCAGAGAGTCAGGAGTACAGAATTATACACAGCTGCAGTCTGTTTAATTACAATTATGTACTGACACAAAATATCAAGTAATCCGGCTAACAGGTGCCGGTGGCTAAACGCCGCAAAAGTATAAGCAGGAATGGTGGAGAAGAAACCCACTCGAGTCCCCGAACCGCCATGCTCCTAGTATGCACCATGGATGTCAGGAAGGAAGATCGTGTCCTCAGGCTCTGCTACGGGATCTGGCCAAACAAAACCAGCGGGGTCAGCCCCGGATAGCAAGTACTGCCAAAGGGGCATAAGAGTTAAGATTTAAAAACCCAGTTAATAGAATGATTGATAATAGTAATACTCATGCTACTATTATAGGGTAACGCAACATCCTCGAACTCATATGGCACCCTTACAACCAAACAAGGACAAAAGGTGCCACATGGAGTTGGGACGTGTCGTACTCTATAATTTTCACATAAGTTAAAAGGTATAAACAATAAAACCTCCTGATCGTGACTTCGGTCGATAGCCCATCGCAGCACAATAACCAACCCAATAATCAAACAAGAACATGGGTTGGATCATGTACCATGATAGACCATGTTCCTCAGCCATTCACAGAAGTAGCACTTCCCAACCAGAATAAGTCTTCCGTTCATAAATTCGGTCCACAGCCTGTCATAGTACGATAACCAACCCAACAATCAAACAAGAACATGGGTTGGATCACGTACCATGACAGTCCGCTTCCCTCAGTTATTCACGGAAGGTAATAGGATACAGACAAGTCATTTTCACGGCCAATCAAGTCTACGAGTTTCTAGTGGGACGAGGTTATCCTCGTATCATGTTATTTAGAAAATCCTCAGATCGTATCTTTCCAGCAAGGCTAGCCAACCCAGGGGTTCGCGTAGACAGGTATGATTGAGCACAGGTCCCTCGTAAGGCCACCTTGCTAAAACATATAATATATAGCAGGAATTAATCGGATACAATCATCCACTCGTTGCAGATGACACAGTATCCGTGGAGACCAGCCGGCGCGTCAAGACAGTATCTCAAGGCGGCTGGTGTAACACGACCTCGGGATTTTGCCCTCCCCATGCATCTAGTATGTTTAGTTGCCTAGTTTAACCCTAGATGAAATCTTGGACTCATATGCTGTGGCCTGCATGATTATCCTCCTAAAGTCGTACTTTAGTACGAGTACCCCAAGGAGGATCCATGTCAATCAGAATGTCAACATGTTCTACCCTTCTTAGTGTAATGCATCATTGCAAATACGCCACGTGGAGTTACGAGTCTTTTGTCGAGCATGAACAAGAACTAGGACTTTCAGGTACAGGTATCGGGTAGGAACACTTTGTTCACCGGGGTCACATTAGTGCTCATATCATGCTCGGGACAAAAGGCGAAGGATATAAAATGGGCATATAATATTTGATAAAATATTAAAAGCATACGCACACAAAAGCACACACGCCCAAGGGGTGAAAAGTCACGCAGGCTCACTCAGGCTCACTCAAGGCAGCGTGCGTGAAAAGTCACGCAAGCTCACTCAGAGGAGAGCTGCGTGAAAAGTCACGCAGGCTCACTCAGAGGAGAGCTACATGAAAAGTCACGCAAGCTCAAGGAGAGAGCTGCGTGAAAAGTCACGCAAGCTCAAGGAGAGAGCTGCGTGAAAAGTCACGCAAGCTCAAGGAGAGAGCTGCGTAAAAAGTCACGCAAGCTCAAGGAGAGAGCTGCGCGAAAAGTCACGCAAGCTCAAGGAGAGACACGCTTCCAACAGGAAGCGTGCTCAAACAGGAGCACACTGTTCACTGTCTTCTCCAAACAGCAAGAACACCATGGCTGAACCCAAACTTCAAAGCATCATAACTTGGCCATCCGAACTCCAAATCCAGATTTCCAAAGTTCTAACTTGGGTGAAACTGAATGCTCTTCCACATGAAAGCATCAAAAACCCATAAAATCCAACTAAAGTAGATCAAACCATGCAAAATCCAAAAATGATTAAAATCTAGATCTACAAAAATCAAAGCTTCAAAATAGAAATTTCCAAGTTCTAAACTAGTATAGATTGAGGAGAAGAACATGTTTTGGCAAATAGTTTTGTAAGAAATCAATGACAAAATTATGGATCCATCTCTTGAGCAAGTTGGTACTTGCCTTGGTTGGTGGAGGAAGTAAATGAGAGGAAGTAAAATAAGAGGAGAGAGAATGAGATGAGTTATATATATAAAGATCTTGGACCCATGGGTTCATGATGAACCAAAGGGTTCATGATGAACCATTGGTGAACCAAGAATAGGTTACCCAAATGAGTCAAAACTGTAGGCCCAAATGCAGAAAATAAATTAGGAAATAATATTTTGTCAAATATTTTTGGGAAATGCATGAAGAAATACAGCATAATAAATATCGTATAAATACAAGGTAAATACAATTTATCGATTTACGTATTAAAATATGTATTCCAGGATCGGGGAGTGACACTACGCCAAAAGTGCGACGTGAATCTTGAATCTCGGTCCGAGGTGATACTAACTGGCACTCCGTGCAACCTGACAATCTGCCTAAGGTACATCTCTGCTAACTGAGCTGTCGACTGACCAACTCTGAACGGAAGGAAGTGAGCTACCTTCGTGAGCCAGTCAACTATAACCCAAATAGCATCTCGACCAGCTGGGGACCTAGGCAATCCAGTCACAAAATCTATGGTCACATGTTCCCATTTCTATTCTAGAATCGGCAAGGGCTGAAGAAGTCCAGCGGGCCTCTGATGTTCAGCCTTAACTTGTTGGCAAACTAAACAACGAGAGACAAACCGGGCTATCCTTCATGCCTTTCCACCAGAAGTGCTGACGGATATCACGGTACATCTTCGTACCACCAGAATGAATGGAATACTGCGAACTGTGAGCCTCTGCCATAATTTCCTGTCTGATATCACCAATGGGTACACAAAGACGCTTACCATGCCTAAGTGTACCGTCTTCATGAATACATAACTCGGGTCGCCGTCCTGCCTTACATTCTGCTCTAAGTCGCTGAAGCTTGGAATCTGCTGACTGCACCATCCGGATCCTCTCGACTATGGTGGACTGAACTTGCATGCTGGTCATCAATGCCATGCTGGAAGGAAGGACAACTTCAATACCCATCTTCTGAAGATCTGCTAACAGCTCTGGTTGCGCTGTCAGGAAATAAACTCCGGCTCTCCTGTTCAATACATCTGCAACGACGTTGGCCTTCCCGGGATGATACTGCAAGTTGACATCATAATCCACAAGAAGCTCCAGCCACCTCCTCTGACGCATATTAAGATCCTTCTGGGTGAAAACATACTTCAGGCTCTTGTGGTCGGTAAAAATTTCCACCCTATCTCCGTACAAGTAGTGCCTCCACAACTTAAGTGCAAACACTACTGCTGCCAGCTCCAAATCATGGGTTGGGTAATTCCTCTCATGATCACGAAGTTGTCGTGACGCATAAGCTATTACCTTCCCATGCTACATTAGAACACATCCCAAGCCTCTGCATGAAGCATCACAATATACTGAGAATCCTCCAGTTCCATCTGAAAGTGTGAGAATGGGAGCCATCATCAAGCCTCGCTTCAACTTCTCAAATGAATCCTGGCACTCTGCTGTCCAAGCAAACTGCACCTCCTTACGGGTCAACTGGGTCAATGGCGCCGAGATCCGGGCAAAGTCTGAAACAAATTGCCAGTAGTAGCCGGCCAATTCGAGAAAACTGCGAACCTCTGCAACTGTGCTGGGTACCGGCCACGACTCAATATCCACAATCTTCTGGGGATCCACTTCTACTCCTCCTCGAGTGATGATGTGACCCAAGTACGAAATACGATCGATCCAGAACTCGTATTTACTGAACTTGGCATACAACTGGTGCTCCATGAGAATCTGAAGAACCACACGGAGATGCTGCTCATGCTCCGCCTTACTCCTGCTATAGACCAGGATATCATCTAGAAACACAATCACGAACTGATCCAAATAAGGCATGAAAATACGATTTATGAGATCCATGAATACAGCCGGCACATTGGTCGCTCCAAATGGCATCACTAGGAACTCCCAATGCCCATACCTAGACCTGAAAGCTGTCTTCGGGATGTCCTGCTCTCTGACTCTGATCTGATGATATCCTGAGCGCAAGTCGATCTTCGAGAATACTGCTGCCCCTTTGAGCTGATCAAACAAGTCATCTATCCTTGGGAGAGGGTATATGTTCTTGATTGTCACTGAGTTCAAGATACGATAATCAATACATAACCTGGACGTACCATCCTTCTTTTTCATAAGAAGCATCGGGGCTCCCCAAGACGATCCACTAGCACGAATGAATCCCTTGGTTCAAAGTTCTTCAATCAACTTGTACAAGATCTCTAATTCTGACGGCGCCATCCTGTAGACTCTCTCTGATACTGGGGCTGTCCCTGGAATCAAGTCTATGGTGAACTCGATCTCCCGTTCTGGCGGCATCTCTGGAAGCTCTTCTGGGAAAATATCTGGAAACTCTTCGACTATCCGAGGCAACTGCACTGCTGCTACTGTCACTACCATTTTTCTAGCTTGGGAGTATTTTGGTCATTTTTGAAATTTTGTGAATTATTTGGAATTATTATTTATTATTTGGACTTATTATAATTAATATGATTTTTAGTGATTTTTGGTGATTTTTAGTAGAATTGATTTTAACCCTATAGTTGACTTTGACTAGTGTTGACTAGAAGACTAACCTAGTGACTAACCTAGGTTAAGACCACATGGTTAGGTTAAGTAAACTTGTTTTTACCTATTTTAGTGAGGGTTAAGTCATTGGAACTTGTTTGGAGGGATTTGGAGTTGATTTGACTAATATGGCTTATGACTTCATAAGTCATGACTAATGACTTAGGTTTAATAGCCATAGGCCCACACCATGAACCAACCCTAACCCTAATCAGCCCATGGCAGCCACTATTGACCTTTCCCATCCTATTTAATGCCTCCCAAAGTTAGGGCTAGCCTTCCTTAGGTTTTCTTGCCAAGTTTTAGAAGAGGTATTTTCTCCATCTTCCATAAATCCTAGTAAATCCATTTTATCTCCTTTTTAATCCAAACAAATTGCATTGGGTTCTAAATTCTACCTACTTTCTGTTGGTAATTAATAATCTCAGATTTGGAGAGCTTTGGAGGGGTTTCGCCATCAAGAAGAACATCACTCTTTAGAGCTTTTTGAGGGTTTTGATACATTGAGGTAACTTCCTATTTCTACCGTAGAATCCTAAGATTTTTGCATCATTAGGGAGCCCTAGACCTAACCTAACAGTAGGAATAGGAAACCCTAGGTTTTCGTGTCCTTTCGTGTCCAAACAGGACACGTATCAGTGTACTATGCAACGTGTTTGTGGAAATGCCACTATGGATTTGTTTGTGTTATTTTCGAATAATTTTTGAATGGAAAATTTCGTTTTGATGTCGCTTACACGATTTTAATTGGCTGAGTTGAATTCGTGCTTGTGTCGTGTCATTTAGACACTCGTGTACACGTACTCGGACACGAGCGCACGCAGCTACAGTGCTCCCCTGCCTATCGGGGTCTCTACTGGACACGACACGAACTTG
>JANAVB010020835.1:0-25000 GCA_029216955.1 Iris pallida | reverse complement strand
ATTATAGTTTCCTCTGTTTACATTCCATGCTTCTTTCAGTTCCTGTATCTTACTCTACTGCATGTCTATATTTTCTAACCTGCTATGATCTGTTGAGATATATTATGCTCGCTCCTGTCCTGACTGGACCTGTTGAAAATATTACAGAGGACGAGGAGGAGGCTGGTGTGGATACCTATTACGGTGCCACCTTAGATGAGATGTTGGACCTGGACCATCAGCAGGCCCCACTAGCTGTGGATGACACACCCTTAGACTAGGATGCTTTCATTTCAGTATTTTATGGATAATTGTACTTATTGATACTTGGGATCTGGGATTTGTATTATCTTAGACACTTAGACTTTCTGATGTACTTGGGATTTCCTTTCATTTCAACAGTTTCATTTATTTATCTATCAGCTATGTTATCATCTGTTTTTCCTTGAGTTTTATATCATATCGTGCTTCTTCTTCCTTAGTTGTGATTGAGTCTACTTTTATCATGTCACCCCCATTTGGGGAGTATAAATTGTTTAGAAATTATATTGCTAGATGTTGTGACCTAGGACAGCGTTCTACCGCCGACACTGCGGCATAGGCTGGACGTACCCACGTCTCGTGCCCTAACTCTAGGGTGCGGGTCGTGACAGCTACTGCCATCCGCAATACTGGAGGAGAAGGTTCAACTTCGCCTCGGGAGAAGAAAAACTCCGGCTCGCCTGGAATGCTAAAAACAACCCTGCCAATGTGGCAGTCTATTCTAGCATACTGGTTCCTCAACCAATCCATCCCAAGGACCACATCATAGTCGGCCATCGGGAACTTTATCAATCTAGCGGGAAACTCCCTACCGCTAACTACGATCTGACACGAGGAAAATACTCTATCGACTCCCACAAGTCCGTTACCAGTAAGTATATTGAGCCTTACTGATAATGACTCGGGCTCCAATCCTACCCGTGTCGCGAATCGTACAGACATAAAAGAATACGATGCACCAGAATCAAATAAAGCTGAAGCTGGAAAGGAGTTGACGAGAATAGTACCTTCCACTACCTCTCCTGGTGCCAATCCTTCCTCTGCGGTCATCACCATAGCCTGACCATGCCCTCGGGGTGCTGGTCCCCTCTGCTGAAATCCTCGCTGCCTATTCTGACTCAAGGCCTGGGCTTGAGTATACTGCTGGAGGTGTTGCTGCTGGAACGCCTGGAACTGAGGCGGCAAGGGCCTCGGCAATGGATACTGCTGCTGTTGGACCGGTGCTGGTCCTCTCACCGAAGAGCTAGAAAGGTTGGACGATGATGAACCACCCCTATTCGGGCAGGATCCAATCCTATGGTCTGCTGCTCCACAAGCCAGACACAATCCCTGTGTCCAGCGACACTCTGCCACTACATGGCCTGGCTTCCCACAATAAGAACATCCTACTGCGGAAGACTGCTTCTGCTTCTGCTGCTGAGGGTACGTCGGGGTTGAATGCTGAACCGACGTCACTGAGGCCACTCGCCTCGGAGCTCCAATGGTCAAAGCCCTGGCTGTCGGAACTGGAGCTGAAGACTGATTCATCTGGCCGTGGGATCTCTTTCGACCTCCGGCCCTATCCACAATCCTCTGGGAGGTATACTCATGCCTCCTAGCTGCTCTTAAGACTGTATCAAAAGTCTGATGCTCAAACTGCTCAACTGCCAAAAAACATCTCCAGGTGAAGCTCTTGCTGAAATTGTTGGGCTCTATCATACTAGGTTGCCACCAAGGTGGAAGCAAACCGACTGAGCCTCGAAAACTCGGCTGTATATCCGTCGACCGTCCTGCCCATCTGTTTCAGATTGGTGAACCTCGTCTGTAGATCGTACCGAGCTACAGCATCAAAATACTTGGTCTAGAATCTCTTTCTGAATACCGCCCAAGCAATGGGTGCTGCTAATCCAACGGCCTGAGCCGTCCACCAGCTGCGGGCAAGATCTAGTAGCTGCAGGCGCATCACGGCCACCTTCTCATTCTCTGGAGTTCTGGCTGCTTCTAGAATCACCTCTGTGTCCTGAAGCCAAGCGTCTGCAGCGATAGCATCTTTACTACCGTCGAAGAATGGAGGGTTCAAGCGCTTGAAGCTGTTGGCCGCGTTGTTCCCTGGATAACCGCCTCTGGTCAAAGCATCTGCCACTGCCTGGTGCAAGGCGTCTCCGCGACGATCCTGGGAAGCTATCAGGGTCCTAATGAGTCCCACCAAAGTGCCATCATCAGGCCCGACAGGCTAAACTGGCTGGACTGGTGGTTCCCCTTCAATAGGTACGACTCTGGAGGCTACTCCGGAATGCTGGGCTTGATCCCCGGGTTGCGGCTGGTCCACGGAAGGTACTTCGCCTCGCTGACCGACAGGTCCAGGAACGATGCCGCTGAAGAAGACGACATAGGGAATAATAAGGAAGGACCAGGACAGATCAACAATACAAGCATATGATCAGGACAAGAATCCAGGGATTCAGAAGATACGAGCAGAGATCAAGGGCAAATACTGATTGAGACATCTATTCGGTAAACCCTCACATATCTTGATTTACAAGACCTGTATGGGCCACCACTTAAACCATGTCACGCCCCAGAACTAGAATACTGGAGAGCGGAGACAGATATAGCCAGCTACGTATATGAAATAGAATCTATCTCGCTATACGGTTACGGCTGTCTAGATACATGAGGGTTTACTACAAGCCAACAGTCTCCTATGGTCATGAACAAGCCTAGTGTCTCAATCACAAGCAAGTAGGTAAAAGTCACAAGATGTATGATCATTAAATATACAATAATAAGGCGTCCCAAATATTACATATTCAACTGATCATGAAGCTAGTCGTTACAAAATGTTAGGACTAGCAAGAGTTTAGTCATACATGATCAATCCTAGGATCTGTCAATCATGTTACAGCCCATAGGCAGACAGTAAGTAAAGTACAATCAAGCTAAATAGGTGCTCGTCGGCTAAACGCCTCAAAAGAATAATTTTTACAATAGAGTTTGAGAGCCAAAAATAACCCACTCGATGCCCTGGTTACGCCTGGTGGTCACCATCAGGCTGGAAAGTCGATTGATCCTCCGGGGCTGCTCCGAAATCTGGCCATACAAAACCAGCTGGGTCAGATCCCAGAAAGAGCAAGTGCCACAAAGGAAGCTTCAGTTAGGAACTAAAACCAGCAATTAGCACAGCATATAAATAAACAAATAGAATCTGGAAATATAAGATCAGGATGATATACGACGAGATAACCATGGAACTATTCGGATAGCCAGGTTACAACCCGTAAACCAAACAAGGACCGGGGTTGTAACCCTTCATCTGAACGAAACTTGGTTTCCCACCATTTATCGGCAAGATAATTATAAGAAATCAGGACAGGTAGCAATATCATACAGGATCAAGACAAGGCTAGACAGGTTGTTCCTCATTCAATCAATCATAGCCAAGCAACAATTACGTCTTGATACTTTAACTAGCTAGGGTTATCACAGGCCTAGTTACTAACAAGATACAGTGAGATTATTCCACAGCCACAAGCCCTGCAGACCATCCAGGTTACCCAGGTCGAGAATTAGCGGTTGAATTCAGGTGGGTACATCATCCAGGAAACGCATGTATCCTTAAGTAGCTTGAAGGGTGCAACACATGACAGTGTGCTGGAAATGTGCCCTACTCGACGGCAGGCTACAGATCCCAAGCGCGCCCAGGTAACGGGATTGCCTGTAGCTGGGAGATCTTTTTATGACTAATGTATTAGTCTAGTTATTAGCCTTAGTCCATTTCAGTAGGTACTCCTGACCGTGGTACTCAGGAGCCCCATCCTAGACATGATGCAAGACAGGACTGGATTATTTGTACAAGCACAATCGCCCACGGTGTCCTGGTTGTTCATACGGGTCATGTCATGTCAGGTAGCCGTCGCAACGGCTTATCAAAATATATCATGTCAGGTTTATCATGTCAAGTTTACTGGTCAGGAGTGCGCCACGATGGGCCACTATCAGGTCATATTACTTGTCAAGAGTGTACCATTATGGGTCACTATCGTATTCAGGGTACATGTACAGGGCATCATAGTGCAAGCATTCAACCAGGAGATCCAAGTTATGCTAAGGTTACAAGACACGAGTTGACGATAATAATAATAAAAATAAAATAACAAGTAAGACACGGGAAGGATTCATGCGGCTCAATGAGATATGAGTCCATGCGGCTGAATCAAAATGGTTTCATGCGGCCCAAGAGTTCGGGTTCAATATGGAGCAGGCGCGTGGCTCATACGGCTAGAAGGAAGCCCAAGATGCTTGCGGATCAAGGTCGCTGGATTCCATGCGGCCAGGAATGGCTCGGCCTCTTGCGGCAGGCGGAGAAGTAGGTCCATGCGGCTGGCTGACCAATCAGGTATATGCGGCTGGGTCAAGTGGAGTCTTATGCCGCTAGCAGGGTTTGGCCCTTATACGGGTCGAGGAATTCGTATTCATGCGGCTAAATATCAGGGACGCACATGCGGCTGCATAAGCAAGGGGGCGCATGTGGCTAGGTGGTTCAGGATCTCATGCGGCTCAATATGTGCATGCGGCTGGGAGAACACTTGCCGCATGAAATATTCATGCAGTCAAGTCAAGTACTGTTCTTCTTCTCCAAATTTTTGAGAGGAAGAACACCATGAACCCATGCTTCTAAGCTCCATAAAACCTTCATCCAGAGTCCAAATCCGAACTTCCATAAGTCAAAATGGGACAGAACGAAATTCTCTACAACATGAAACCATCAAAACTTAGAAATAACAAGATTAAGTAGATCAAAACCCAAGAAATTCGAAAATAAGATAACTTAGATCTACAAAAATCTAGCCATGGAAAGTAAAAATGCCAAGTACTAAAGTATGTTAGAATGCTGTAAGGAAGAGAATGGAACAATAAATTGGAGTTCCTCCATGAAGCAAGTTGCACTTGCCTAGACCTCTCTCTCTCTGGTAGGTGAAGAAGTTATGGTGGAGAAGAAGAAGAGTAATAAGGAGAGAGAAAGGAGAATGGGTTAATAAATACTAATGGTGGTGGTAGGTAGGGGTTCACCTTTGGTTCATGATGAACCAAAGCAAATCAAGCCAAGCCGAACCAACCCAAGAATAAACCAAGCCATGAAGAAAAGCTAAGCAAGAAATCATGCAATACAAGATAAAATACGTACACGTATTCCAAAAATACGTAATACGAACCACAGGCATTACAACTACTGGCTTATATGAGATCTCAGTCTCATTTGCACCTTCATCATTCTCCGGAATGTCTGGAAGAAAAATGTTTTTGTGTCTTGCAAACTTGTCTTCAAAATATTCAGTATCGCGAGATTCGATGATATGATTTGACTCAATGTCAAAAAATCTCCAAGCATCACTCTTCTCGGCATACCCCAAGAAGATCGCTTTCGTAGTCCTTGTCCCCAACTTCTGAATCTTCAGATCTGGGAGCTTCACATAAGCCAGACACCCCCACACTCGAATGAGATTCGAGTTAGGTCTGACTTTGAACCAGAGTTCATGAGGAGTTATGTCAGAAGTTGCATAAGACACTCTATTCAGAATGAAAGTGGCCGTTAATGCAGCTTCTCCCCAGTAGCATTTTGGAAGACCTGCAATTAGCAGCATTGAGTTCATCATTTCTGCCAACGTTCGGTTCTTCCTCCTGCTACTCTGTTAGATTGAGGAGAATACGGAGCAGTAGTCTCGCAGATGATTCCATGTTCTTTGCAGAACGATGCGAATTTATGAGACCGATATTCTCTGCCTCGATCACTACTCAACCTCTTGAGTTGTTGTCCAGTTTACCGTTCAGCTTCGGCCCTGAACTCCTTGAACTTCTCGAACGCTTTATCTTTAGATTTGAGCAAGTAGACGAATGCGTACTTAGAGAAGTCATCGATGAAGGTTATGAAATACTTCATCCCGGTTTTTGTAGAGAATTGTTTAAAGTCACAGATATCGGAGTGTACCAACTCCAGAAGATCTTTGCTTCGATTGACCCGATGAAAGGGTTTTTTAGTGATCTTTGTCTGACCACATACTTCACACTTCTCTACCTTACCCCCATATTTGGAGATAAGCCCTAGACTAGACATTTTGTTTATTCGTTTACAATGAACACGTCCTAGCCTATTATGCCACAACTCAAGAAAATAATCAGAAAGAGCGATTGCATTTATTTTATTAGACTGGTTTACAAGCTAAATTTTAAACATCCTTTCGGTTTGAAAAGCCTTTTCGAAGTATGTTCCCTTCTTGGACATCACCATCTGACCAGCATTAATGTCCATCCTCAAGCCTGCGTTGCTGAGCAGGCTCCTAGAGATCAGGTTCTTGGCAATCACCGGAAGATGTTTTACTCCTTAGAGTGTCAGAGTGTTCTCGGAAGTGAGTTTTAGCTCCACAGTCCCAATCCCCAGAACTTCAACTTGGGCCTGCTTTGCCATAAGAACCTTCTCAGAAGTTGGCTGGTACATGACGAACCATTCCTTCCCAGAACAGACATGGCATGTCGCACCAGTGTCTATCCACCAGTCAGAGTCAACTCCCACAGTTGTGACCTGAGCGATCATAGCAACGAGGTTAGAAACCAAAAAAACCATACTAGGCTCACCTTTCTCTGATTGTTTGGGCTTAGATCTGTATTCACTCTTGTAGTAGCCTTTCTTGTCACAATTGAAGCAAGTCACGTGGGACTTGGACTTCTGTTGCTTGAATGAAGGACCCTTCATTTTCAGATTAGTAGAATCCTTCTTTTTGTGATGAGAAGCCACCTGCTTCCCCTTGGGCTATCTCGTCTGCACCAGATTGGTCTTAGCCAACTATTTGGTAGGGGTATAAACGGACCGGACGGACCCGGACAACCTAGTGTACAAGTTCGGACCGAAAATAAAGTCGGACGGACATAAGCCCGGCTCGGTTAAGTTCGGACTATTTTTTTTTGTTCAGACTCGGACCGTTAACTTTGACTTATGATCGCGTCGGCCCGTTAGGCTCGTCCGGACGGACCGGACCTAATCGGACTCGGACAAAATCAAGCCAAATCAAGTTTTCACTGCTACATTAAAATACCAGTTAATTCTATATCAATTTTTCACTGCTTCTATGCTTCATAAGTTTGCATATAGTTGATTACTGCTATACTAAAATACTACCCAAATTTTAAATTTTAATAATCAAAAGCTTCACAAATCTAATCCAACCAACTTTCAAATTGTTTTGACAAATGTTCCAAGCCAATATAATCAAGTGTCAGACCCAAATGTTCCAAAATTTTTTAATCAAATTGAATATCCTCTCATAGCGCATCAGTGATAGAAATTAACTTGGTGACAGACCCAAATATATGAAGTGAGAGGTCACATTCACATAGAAATTAACTTGAACTTGAACAGAAATAGCACAACTACCAGTTCATTTAGAGACAAATATATGAAGTGAGAGGTCAGAGAAGAAAAGCATAAAACACTTGGAACAACCATAACCATGATACATAACCAAAAAACTATCACAAACAAAACTTGAAGGCACCACAAACAAAACTTGAAGGCAACCCATCATCTCCCATTAGCTTCACATCTTTCATGGATCTAGAGTAATCCATTCCACTGCAAGTAATACTGTCCTTGCTGAACAGAAGCCACCAACCTGAATCTGATGCAATGCAAGCTCAGGACAACAATAGAACTTGTGCAAGCTCAAGGCCATCATCTTGAGCAAGCAGATGAAGCAAGCATGTTTGTAAGGAATGTGTTTCCTACAGAATTCCGATAACAAAAGGTTCAGATAAGTGCTGTATTTTACAGTAGACGACTGCTCCCTGCTTCCTTGCTGCCAGTAAAAAAAAATCCAAGAACACCCTTACAAGTATAGCAAAGACCAAAGTAGCATTACTCGACAAGCCATACAAAATATACAGCAAAAGAATCCTTATCAAACACATTAGTCATACAAATACAGGTATAATAAACACCAACAAGTTTCAAGTAAGATGAACAAACCTACTACAAATTAAACCAGTACCAAGTATTTCTCCAAGAGAGTTTGCTTCCCAATAGACAATTATACCAATACTAATACACAAACCTAAGTGATTTTTTTTTAAAACACATAAAGAAAAGAAAAACTAAATCAAATCAACCAACCTCATCATCAGTCTTCTGTCTTCCCAATACCATCAGTAAAATAGGCTACTATCAATGAAATGTATTAATTTTGAACCTGCAAAATGCTAATTACTAGTGAGTAACAATTCGTGTAAAGGATATGAATTTAAAATCGGTAAAATAGAAGCTAATAAAAGCATTTCAAATGAGGTTCAGTTAACTTACATTACTTCTAAAGACTCATCTCCATTCCACCCAAACTAATCAAAATTGATCAATTGCATATCCTCTTCATCATGTTGCACCTTAGTATTGACATAAGAAATGTGTCAATTTGTCAAAAATCAAGTATAAAGATGAATTAATAAAATAAAGTAATTAAATAAATTCTTACCTCTGAATTCTTCAGCACGTACTTAGAACGTAACCAATCCCCGCTACATATTAAAGCTTCTACTGTCTCTGGTTTTAAAGAACTCCGAAATTGATCTAGAACCCTGCCTCCAGCACTAAATGCAGATTCAGAAGCAACACTGCTGATTGGAATAGAGTATATCTCGAGCCATGCTTGGCAGTATCTTGTACTTTATAGTACTTAATTTCCACCAATTTAAAACATTAAAATTCTCCTCTGACTCATCACATTTATAACGACTTTCTTTAAGGTAAATATCCAACTCAGATTGAGATGGCTCCACCATATCTGACTCTTCAGCCCACGATTCAAATTCAGACCTACCCTTTGTCCTCCCTTTTAAATTACTGATAATGCTAGTAGAAGTACTACCATCATCTGTCTTAGAACTCTTTCTCTTTGAAGTATTCGAAGCATATTCAGCATACAATTCATGCAAAAAAGAAAGAACAAGTTTGATATTTTTCTCAGATTCTAAAATTGGGTAAATTCTGGGGAAGCAAAACTCAATTAGTTTCATTTTGTACCGAGGATCAAGAACTGCAGCAATAGACATCAGTAGATTACAATCACCCCAATACTTATCAAACTTAATCTTCATTTTATCCACCATTTCCTTCATATAAAAGGTTTCTTCAAATTCCAATGACTTATCATTCAAGGTTTGTTTAATTTTCCAAAGCTCTGGAAGAAACAAGTTTGAAGTTGGATAAGAAGTACCAGAAAAGACATTAGAGGCTTCACTAAAAACTTCCAAAATCATGCATACGGATTCAGCCCTCTCCCAATCCATCGTGGATGGCAGCCAAGTGTAGGAAGGATCCCTCTCTTGATACATCGAAAAAACTTTTTTGAATTTTAAAGCACAATCTAGCATTGCATAAGTTGAGTTCCAACGGGTAGGGACATCAAGAACTAAACGTTTAGAGACAGGAAGTTGCAACTGTTTAACAATATCAGCAAACTTATGAAGTCGTTGAGGTGACATTTTAAGATACTTCACACTTTCGCGGATATTTTGAATTACTTCTTTTATCTCATTCAGTCCATCCTGCACCATTAGATTTAAAACATGTGCACAACATCGAACAGAAAAACCTTCCCTTTGAAGTAAAGTCTACCCTTCATTGAAAAATTTTCCTTTAAATTTCTCACAGACATCATTTGAAGAGGCATTATCAAGTGTTATTGAAGATATTTTATTTTCAATTCTCCAATCTAAAAGACAAGCAAAAATAGCATCGGCAATAGCAAGCCCAGTGTGTGGTGGTGGCAGACTACAAAAGTTTAAAATCCGCTTTTGTAGCGTCCATTCCGTGTCAAGAAAATGACATGTGAGACACATATCCGACTGTCTGATTTGATGTCCATAAATCGGATGTCAAACTAATTCTACTCACACCCTCTAGCACTTCTGTTAACTTCTTTTTTCTGATGCATACAACTTCATGCAATCATTTTTCACACTCGGGATATCTTTTCAAACTCTGGATTCAACATTTGGCAAAACAACACAAAAAATTCATGCTCAACCATCTTAAATGGGTATTCATGCACAGTTATCATTGTAGCCAATAACTCCCTAACCTTATTCTTATCATACTTGTGGAGAGCCAATTGCCCAATCAAACCATCATCTGAAGGTTTTTCGAGTAAAAAATCTTTACCCAACAATTTTTGTTTTTTTTGTATAGCAAGACGAACACGACATTTATTTAAATGTCTTTTGAATGTGGTTGTGCACCCATCCGCAGATCTAGTTAACTTTTTTGACAATGGTTGCACTTAGCAAACAACTTTATAATACCATCCTTACCTTGCTCTTCAATTTTAGTGAACTCAAGCCAGACAAGGAAGTTCTTTTCCTCGATTTCTTTTAGTTCCATCAGCAATTCCATCGCCACCCGTACCATCCACAACTGAATGTCACCATCACTAGTGGGATCCTCTTGATGTTGTTGGGCATTTACAACAACATCCAAACCTAAAAATGAAGCAATTCATACGCATAGAAAAAAATCAATAAATTCTATTAGAACATCAATAGATTTATACCATGTAAAAGTATAAAGGGCAAATCAAAATTAGTTCTAAAAATTATTACGTGTAATTGTTAATATTCAGGGTTCTACTCAAAAGTTGTCAATATAAACTAAAATTAATATATCTTGAATGGAATGATAACATTCTCATAAGTTCTGAGAACTAATTCCAACAAAAAAATACTCAACATCACTAATAATAAAAGGAAGCAATTAAAATCGATGTAATCACTGACCTAACAGTGTAATCAAACCATTTTTTTTTGCCGCTGAGGGGTAATCAAGCCATATGTTTTTTACAGTGTAATCAAACCATATGTTTTTTTTGTTCACTAGTTAATTACACATTTGTTCAGTGTAATCAAGCCATATATGACAGTTTTCACTGCTACATTAAATTCGATGTAATCAAATCTGCCTCAACGGCAAAAGAAAACATTAAAACATATTTTCAGTGGTAGGAAAAGAAACAAAAACTTAAACAAAACAAATCCATTTTTATCTCCTCTACTACCTACCAATCCATACTCTTATTCCTGATCACCATAATTTTTGGAAAAAATTGAAAATGAACATGATGGTATTTGGTATAATATATAATTAAGGGAAAAAAATCAAATTGACAAATAATTGAAATAATGAATATATAAATACTACAAACTTAAGTTTTTTCTCAGATTTAATGATTTGGAAGAAAAAATCCCAAACAAAAAATAAAATATGACAAACTTACTTGGATTTGGTTGTGGAGAAGCCATGGCTAGCAAAACAACAAAGAGACGGAAGAGGCAAAGAAGTGAAGAAGAGAAACACTTTGGCAGATCGATTTTCTTCTGGGCAAACAAGGGTTTCTCTTGGTGGGTTTATAAACTGTTGGTGATATGGATTGGAACCCATGATTTCGGTAGAATTTATAGGAATGGAGAAGATCAAGGAGAAGATTTAGAGTAATTACCGTTGTTGAAAAATGAATCGTCATGCTCGATAATTTTGCATGATCGATGAGAAATCGAGGCGTCGTCTTCGGCTTGGTGGCGGACCTGGCGGTTGATGTTGCTTCTTATTTGGGGCTGGAAATAAATTGGAAAGAACAGTTGTGTTCTTAATGAGTCAATGACTCATGTGAATACGAATTAATGAGTCAATGACTTCCTGCTGTTATCTTCCTGCTTGTGGCGGACCTACAAGTAAATAAAATTACCATAAAACCCTTGGCTGTGTAATTGGCCAACGGACATTCGGGCCGGACATGAATTTGACCGAGCCCGGGTCCGATTTCGAAACGGATACAGAAAAATGTTCGAACTCTGTCCATTAATTCGATCGGACGGCCCACGGTCGAACAATTTATCGAACCGGACTCGTACGGACAACGGACTATTTTGCCCATTTTACAGCCCTACTATTTGGACAGTGTGTCTATCTTCTGTTAAGAATGCATCTCGTCCTCAACATGGATCTCTTGAAGGAGATCCTCCAAGCTAATATCCAGCTTCTTCCGATGCATTCTTGCATAGAATGTACTCCATCCAGCAGGAAGTTTAGAAACAATCTCTCCAACTACAAACTTGTCGACGAGGGGCATTTTCTCGTCTTCTAGCTTCTGGCGCAGCTTCAAGAACTCTTTTAGCTGAGGCAGCATAGCCTTCTCGTCTTCGCAGAGCCACTTGCGGTACTTTTCGACGATGAAAATTTTCGATCTATTGTCGTCGTCTTCATACAGCTTTTCCAAGGACTCCCAGATGTCCCTGGCAGAAGTATTCTTGGAGTATGACTCTGCCAGGGAGTCCTCCATTGCATTCAGAATCAATAGCCTACAAAGACTATTATCCCTTCTCCATTTGGTTAGTTTGACTTGTGCAGCAGCAATGGCATCTGCTGTACCACCTTCTGGAGCCGTCGGTCCTTTTGTAATCGTTGGTTCAGTCTCAATCAACACATGATCGACGTCCACTAGTTGAAGATTGAGGATGATTTTCCTCTTCCAGATTTGAAAGTATTCTCCGTCGAACTTCTCCAGTTTGTTAAAGCTGGTATCGATGAGAGAGGCACGAGAGTTTTCCATTGTGCTGGTCTAGCATTGAGATTGTTAGAACCGGGGCACAATTTTCAATAGAAAACCAAGAGATTGAAACAGTTGTAAACAATGTTCCAACGCAACGCTTCAAGGAAGGTGCGTAACAGAGATCCTAAGAGGATTCTGAAATACAAAAATCTAAGAAGATTTCGTATACGTAGCAAACGATAGCAGTGCTTCTAAAAAGAAGGTACTAATCGAAATGCTAAAGGCAGCAGCAAAAATGACAGGTGATGGATGGAAAGTGTTGCCCTGTTAGGGTGTCAAAAATACCAGTGCTCAAAGCTAGATCCGTCCACACGGTTAGCTTCCAGGAACCAGCAAGTTCAAAAAGAACTCTGGAACGCTCTGGTAATCTGCTCTAAGATGGACAATCCAGAAAGGAAAGGACAAAACTCTAGTTGTGCGAGGAAGAACAAGGTGCACAGTAGCTCTCTCTCCTCTCTTCGTAAATTTTTGAAGTCTTAGAACCTTCTGAGAGAGAAGAGATGCTTTAAATATATAGCCACAGCTGTAACTGCCCAGATCCGAGATGTACACAACGACTTGATGTCAGATCCGAATTATCAGGATCAGTTATCGCACGTTACTGTTTGCAAAAACAAAAGTTCTTTTATTTCACAAACTTTGTAAGAAGATTACAATTGAATTCTGGGAAAGTACAACTATAGGAATCCGATGTGAAGACGATCGCTTTATCCCTTGGATGATGTGAACTTTGAAGACGGTAGCCTCTGAAGAATGCAGCAGCACTTGGGCAAGAACTCCTGATCTCTGGTAATAATGATCTTGATGATCTGATCTTGATAATGAAGGACTTGAAACTCTATTTATAGAGTTCTGGAAAATAACTACTGGATTGTGCAGGCTGGATTGCGCAGGCATTGGACTGTACAGACTACCAGTTGCGCTGGCTTTTGGTGGTTACTCAATCATGGGCTAACTGTATTTAGACGCGTGGCATTGTCTGATTGAAATACGCTTGGTCGTGTACAGGAAGCTGCCACGTGTTGAGCAATTGATGGCATGTAAGCCACGTACAAAATGTCAGTTATCTTGATGGATTGTGCCACTTGAACTGCGCTAGCTTCAGACTGCGCTGGGATCGAACTGCGCTGAAGAGGATCTGGCAGACTGCGCTTCAGTTGGGCTGGCAGACTGCGCTGGGAGTTGACAGCTGGACCGCACTGACAGCTGTCCTAGAATGCGGCGCGGCTCGAGAAACGAAGAGGCTCCTCATATTTTGGGCTGTCAGTTGTCAGAAAATCTGATTTTGTGTCAGGTAATGATGACGTCGCCACGTCAGCATTGTGCGCTTGGATCTTGGCACGGTTCGGCCTTGCGCAGTTGATTTGTTGCACAGTCTGTCTCCTGCGTAATTCATTTGAAGGGTGCGCAATTTGATTTTCATTACTTTTTTTATGGGTGTAACTTGATTTTTAGGACCTACAGTTACGACTTAGTCAGAACGTGAACAGCCATAATCAGTGCGTGTTGTGTAAAGTGCGCCAACAAAATGCCACATTACGCCTCATGAGTCCATGAGCCCGAGTCCGAGTCGCTAAGCCCCAATGGAAATTAATTTTCCAAGAGCAAATAGCATAAATGCTTTTCTTGGAGCCTTATCCTTACCTCATAGTAAAACACTCACATGGTTCCCTCCTTAGGGTCACCACCCCATGTGCATATCCCAACAACACATACAAGTATATGTTGAGATAACTCATGGTGCTTTTCCAATGTGGGACTAAACTTTGCTAGGCATGTTGAGAGCAAGCTCTCTTCATGTCAATGAGCAAGAGCACCAACACACACACACACACACACACACCACACACACACACACACACACACACACACCACACACACACCACACGCACACACATATATATATAATATATAAATATATATATATATATATATAATAATATTATTTTTATCACACTTAATTAGATCAATTGAGAATTCGACATAATTTATGTGGACCCCAATCTTTCTTCGTTATGTGGAGCATGATAACTGCAAACCCTCCTTCTTCAGACCACTTAGCGACAGCGAAGTGATAGGGTTGATGGAAGAGAACAAAGATTTGGATATCAAGATCGAAGATGATCTTCAATATCCCCCTCTCAAGAAAGATGACATTATTGAGAGTTATATGAGGATGGGCTATAGGCCCATGTCGAAGGAAGCCCAGCTGGCGGGTTTCCTCACTTATTGGCTTCGAAGATACGTCGTTCCTGGAGCCAGCGCCGTCGATCGCTTTCATCGCGGCGTGCTGTTGCTGCTGTCCGCTTAGTCTTTGGCTACCGGATGGATCTATTGTCAGCGATGACTTGTAGAGTGAATGCTGGCCTCCGCCTTTTTGTTGATCAAATGCTTCGAGGAAAGGATGAGAAAGGAAGCTTTTCTCGGCTGGAGCTACCCTACACATATCTGTTCGGATGGCTGCTTCTATACTATCCTTCACTGATGAACCCTGATATGGGGGCGGTGCAGCAGCTTCTTGAGGAGATTCTCCAAAAGCAAGTGGATATATACCACTTTAAGAGATTGCAGACGCACTCTGAATCTAGGTAAGGGATGGAACTTCTATTGTGTTCCTCCTCCAGCTGGCTACGAGCATATGTCCAACAACCTTGTCGATTCTGGGAGAGCACAGCCTCTGGGCCACACAATTTTCAACTGGTTGAAGACTATCCGGCCATCTCACTTGGTGTACCGGTTTGAAGATGAGTGCTATCTGGAGCCTTATCTTCCGAGCCGATTTGCACGCCAATTCGGCTATGACCAATTTCATGTAGGCAATGCCATAACGTGTCTACAAAGAAAAGGTTATCTGATCGATGGAGCTCAGGCTTAGGCTTACTATAATGCTCGGGACACAAGGACGATGTTCTCGATGCCGCTAAAGAGCGATCATGGTCCTCGTATGCTATATATATATTCGCTCTTCTACACATCGGCGAACACCTTTGCTGAGAATTTCAACTTAGCAGATAGCTTTGCGACAGCAACGCGATTGAAGAAGGGTGCATCTGTTGTGTTAGCTCCTGCTAATGATGAAGAGGATGAGCCAGTTGATGTACCGCTGGAAGCTTCGAGGGAAGCCAACTTTCCTGAAGAAGTCAACGAGCCGCTGCGCGTCTCCTTAAAGGTTGTCAGATCTCCAATCAAGGAGAGGAAGAAGAGGAAGATGGAAGAACCTTCTTCTCCAGTTTCTAAGAGGAAGCTTGTCTTAGAATCCTCAGAAAGGGTGACTACCCGGTCGCAATCTCGGCAGCAGGCTGAGTCGACTCAGAGAGAAGAGGCGACGACTCCGACCTCTCTTCAAAGACAAGTAGATGTCGTAGATGTAGAGAGTCCAGAGAGACCTTTACGTAGAAAGAAGATAGTTTTCAGGAAAAAAGTGGCCACTCCTCCAAGACCTATTCTGTCATCGGTCGTGACCAGTGCTGTTGCCGGAGTCATGATGTCGTCCCCTACACCTGCCATTGAACCCAGGCAGAAAGCTTTCAGTCCAGAGAAAAGGGACGAGGCTGTAGAGACCAGGAAGGAAATTGCAAAGACAGCAGATGAAGCTACGAAGCCAAATGAGCCAAAAATAGAAACCGCCCACCTTTAGGCTTCTCCTCGATCACTACGTGCCAAAGAATAAGTTAATGATTGAGGCACTGGACGATTGTGACTTTGGCTTCCACGATAATGTGGATCCAGTTGTCGCAACTGACAGTGAAGAAGCACGTGAAGAGAGTGCAAGTGATGAAGATACATCAGCAGAGGCTGTTGATGACACTCTGAATCCAGAAGTGGATGTTGATGTACATGCATCTCCAGAGAAGAATGCGGTTAAAGAAGTAGCACCGAAGGGAGCTACTATCATCCATCAAGGAGGTATTGGTATTGACTGATATTAATACCCTTCTTTTATGGATTAAATGGCTGATATCTTAATTTTTATCCATGCAAAATTCAACTTTCTCCGATTCCTCCAACATGCACTGATATAATGCCAATAAAGGAGATAGCCAGCAGTAGCCGTCACTTGTCAGGCGGCTCTGAAGCGGGTAGTAGCCAAGCAGTAATGTCTGAAGCTACTTCTGCGAGGCTATAATCCATGTCAGCAGATAACAAACTTATCACTGGTCCCAGCAATGGTAAGATTACCCTTACTTTTGATCCTTTTTGACAGTTACTAATGACAGCAAACTGATGGGGTTTATTTGATTTTGCAGAGGAACATCTGGGAGGAGCAACCAGCTCTACCCTGGCTCCTTTATCCAAAGAGACTACAGTTCATGCTGCCGAACTTCCGCCTGTACAGGCACCTGCTGTTTCAATATCCATGGGAGTAGCTGCTACACCCGGTGCAATAGCTACTAACAGATTTATAATTGGCTCCTTCATCAACCTTTTCTTCAATTCATTGGGACCCTTAGTAGAAAGGGTAATGGAGAAAGAAGATGTTGGTTTCGTCACTGTTAGAGGTCCAACCTCTTATCTGATCGCTGCCATCCGAAGTCAAGGTGATGAAGCGCAAGCTGCTTACCTTGAACACATATTGGATGAGCTGGAGGAATCAGTTAAGATCTACAAAGATCTTAATCGGTGGGAGGTGGAACCCTTGGTACATGCTGAGTTTGAGAGGATGTCTCGAGAGGCTGCAGTTACAAAAGCTGATTTCCAGGTTTTCTTGGATACTTTTGCTGCCAAGTCTTCAGAGTATAACTCCCAGATGGAAATAATAGTATCTGCTGCTGAGGAGAAGGAAAAGAAAGTTGTTGAGCTGAAAGCAGAGTTCGATCGACTTCAAGAAGAGTTGAGAATTGTTTCAACTTGCTCTGGAAGAAGAAACAACTCAACATCAAGCTGCAGTCCAGCAACTGGACATCCTGACCCGCGAAAGAAATGAGTATGACAGGACTCATCAAGCTGAAATCTCCCGCCGACTAGTAACTTTGCCGACTTTTGATGAAAATTCTGGAATAGAGGAAGCTAGAAGGCGGGTGATGGATTCTCGGGAGGAGCAACTTCAAACTTTAAAAAGTAGCAGATGGCTAGTTTGATGACCCCACCAGCTGAATAGGAAGACATTTTGTATCTTCTGTTTTGTGACATGTTTTTTTTGTAATGCCTTTTAATTTTGATCAATAAAAAGATATTTTCTTTGTGGCTCTATTATTTATTGCATATCTCATTCGGATAAATAATAGCGATAGAAAATATATTCAGAGGTCCGGGACATGATTATTTCTTGATTTAGAAAATAATTATATTTATTATATCTGCTCAGAGGTAATGTGGACATGACAGAATATAATTTGTTGAATATTATTTCAGTAGACAACTTAATCAAAGGTAACAAATACATGACAAGTTGCTGATATGAATGAACGGATAAATCATCAAAAATGCATGAACGAAATGAATCGTTGGAACCAACGGATGAACCATCAGAGGAATTGAATGAACGGGTGATCCGTCGGATGAATGGATGAACGGGTGAACCGTCGAATGAATGGATGAACGGGTGAACCGTCGGATGAATGAAATGAACGAATAAACCGTCAAGTGAATGGAATGAACGAGAAAACCGTCGGATGTATAGAATGAATGGGCGAACCGTCGAATGAATGTAGTGAACGGGCGAACCGTCAGATGAATGTAATGAACGGACGAACCGTCGGATGAATGGGATGAACGGATAAACCGTCAAGTAAATGGAATGAACGAGCGAACCATCGGATGAATGTAGTGAACGGGCGAACCGTCGGATGAATGTAGTGAACGGGCTAACCGTTAGATGAATGTAATGAACAGGCGAACCGTCGGATGAATGGGATGAACGGATAAACCGTCAAGTGAATGGAATGAACGGGCGAACCATCGGATGAATGTAGTGAACGGGCGAATCGTCGAATGAATAGATGAACGGATGAACCGTCGGATGAATGGAATGAACGGTAAACCATCAAGTGAATGGAATGAACGGGCGAACCGTCGGATGTATGGAATGAACGGATAACCGTCAAGTGAATGGAATGAACGGCGAACCGTCGGATGAATGTAGTGAACGGGCGAACCGTCGGATGAATGTGTCGCTTCGTTGTTTCATGAATCTCTGTCTATAAATAGAACAGAAATTTAGATAGAATGATCACTTTTACTCTTTCAACATAAAGATGTCGTCTGGAGATGCATCCAAGAAGGCTGAGATTGCCCCGAAGGTTGAAGCGGGCGCTGAGGAACGTCCAATCGAGGTGACCCAGCCAAAACAGACAGGTGGGCGATGGTTCGTCTGCACCCAAGCCGCCAAGGGACATCTTGGACTTCCTACTTGAACCAGGGAAGACTGAAGAAGAAGAGGCCATGAGGATGGCTGCTTGCAAGTTCCTGGTGGGTTCGAGCAAGGATGTTCTCGGCTCTTTTGTTGACTTTATTTTTGAGAAGGACGGCAGTAATCCTCGTCCTGTCTATAAAAAGGACGATAATGATTCGCGTCCTTGATATTATGTAACTTCATTCATGATGAAATAAAATCAAACTTTATTTATGTACTGTCTTGTTGTATTTACATAAAATCCTTGTTACATTCATAGTATTTCTTAAGGAATTTGCCATTGATAGGCATCATAGCAACTCGACCGTCCAGCTCTGAGAGTTGATAGGCTCCATTTGAAAAGACTTTGCTCACGATGTAAGGCCCTTCCCATTTTGCATCGAACTTGTCTTTGCTCATGTGAGTCATAGTCATGTGACGTCTGACTGTTAGAACGAGCTCTCCTTTCTGAAAGGCTATGACTTTAACTTTTCGGTTGAAAGTCTTCGAGATACGGGCTTGGTATAACTCAATATGCTGTTGAGCCAATAGCCGCTTCTCGTCAAGTGCCTCCAATTCCTGAAGTCGAAGAATATCGTTGTTCTCTGTAGTTAGCTCATTAGCGATGGCAATCCACAGGGATGGGATCTGAAGTTCCAGGGGTAGAACTGCTTCACAACCGTGCACCAGAGAGAAGGGTGTACAGCTTGTAGGGTTATGGACCGTAGTTCGGTAGGCCCATAGACATTCTCTAAGTTTCTCACTCCAGTTCCGTTTGTTAGTAGATACAAACTTCTTAAGGAGTTTGATGATAATTTTGTTGAAGGCTTCAGCCAAGCCATTAGCAGCAGGATTGTAGGCTGTCGAAGCGACATTGTCAATCCGGTGATCATCGCAGAATCTTGTAAACTTCTGGCTGATAAATTGAGGTCCATTGTCATGAATGATTCGTCGAGGTACACCAAATATAAATGACATGATGTTTGACGAAGTTGATGACGCTGCTGGTTTTGACTTCTGTCAAGGGTATAGCTTCGGCCCTCTTGGAGAAATAATCGGTTATAGCTAGTATGAACCGATGTCCCTTAGAAGAAGGAGGATTGATAGGACCTATAATATCCATGCCCCAAGCTTCGAAAGGCCAGAAAGCAGCAGTAGATAAAGGAATTCTGATGGTTGATGGATGAAATCTGTATGGATTTGACAAGCTTGACACTTCCTTGCATATTCGATGGCATCAGATACCATAGAGGGCCAGTAGTAACCCATGCGTCGGATGCGGTCATGTAACTTAGGGCCGGGTTGATGTGCTCCACAAACACCGTTATGAGCTTTACGCAATACTTGCTTCGCTTCATCACCAGCAAGACAGCGTAAAAGAAGACCGTCATAAGTTCGTCTATAGAGAGTCTTGGTGGTCTGATTGTAGTAGAATCGTAGAGACCGTCGATGAATACTCGTAGCCTCCTTGGGATCTTCAGAAAGTATATCATGGAACACGAAGTCGATGAAGGGAGTTCTCCAATCTTCACTGATAACATTGACTTCGGTGAAGTTACTGAACTCAATGTTACGATTGTTTTCAATGCAAAATAATTCCCGATTAGAGACAACCACCACCTGTTGTCTTTTAACATGGGGCTAAGACTGCTGCAAGATTGGTCAAAGCATCTGCTTCAGTGTTGCAAGCTCGGCGGACATATTCGATGAAGAAGGCTTTGAATGATGTAGCCATATGAGTCGCAGCTTCATGATAAGGTACTAGATCTTGATGACGAACTTCATAGGTTCCTCTAACTGGTTAACAACCAGCTTGGAGTCGCCATAGACTTCAAGATATTCGACATCTAGTTGTTTAGCTAATTGAAGGCCAGAGAGAGCGTTGTATTCTGCTATGTTGTTGGAGCAAGGTTCATCTAGGGAGTAGGCTCTTTGGATAGTTGACCCGTCTGAAGAAACAAGAACAACCCCAACTCCTGCGACAATGGCACCATTTGGTCCGATCCTGGAGCACCGTCAAAGAATAGACGCCAGTAGGAAATTCTTCGGAGATCATATTTGATTCCAATGTCTCATCTGGAATTTCATCATAGAGTTTGGATGTCTCCGGATAGGATGAGCAGCTAAGAAGTCCGCCAGTGCTTGACCCTTTACAGATTTTTGTGGAACATATACCATGTCATATTGGGCTAGCAGAATGGCCCATGTAGCCAGTCGAGAATTGAGTGTGCTAGGCTTCTTCATAAATACCCGAAGAGGATTAACTCGGGTTATGACATGAATAGTTTGGCCAATGATGTAATACCTCGTCTTTTGAACAAAACATAAGAGCTAAGCATTCTTTCTCAACCGGACTATAACGGTGTTCAGCACCAATCATAGTACGACTGAGATAATAGATGGCCTGTTCATGACCTTCTTTGTTCTTTTGGGCAAGTAAAGCATCCAATGAATGATCCATAGCACGGACATACATTAAGAATGGTATGCCCGAGATTGGTGGTACTAAGACTAGTGGGTTCATGAGATACTGTTTATCGTCAAATGCTCGTTGACATTCTTCAGTCCAAATGAAAGATACACCCTTTTTCATTAGCTGTAAATGGTCTGCAACGTCCAGACAGATTCCAAATAAACCTCCTGATGTACGCAAGTCGACCTTGGAATCCTCGTAGATCTTTTAGGTTACGTGGAGGACGCATCTCTTGAATGTCTTTGATCTTCTCGGGATCCACGTGTATACCTTTAGAGGTAATGACGAAGCCGAGAAATTTGCCACTAGAGACACCCAAGAATGACTTGGTGGGATTCATTTTGAGTTGATATTGGCACATCAGATTGAAGATTGTTCTCAAATCTTGGATGTGATCTTCCTTTAGACGACTCTTGACAGCAATATCGTCGACATAGTATTCAACAGTTTTGCATAGATGATCTCGAAAGATGGTACTCATAGCTCGTTGGTAAGTTGCACCAGCGTTCTTGAGACCAAATGGCATCATGGTATAACAGTAGACTCCGTGAGGAGTACAGAAAGAATGTGTTTTTCATCTTCAGATTCATCCGAATTGATTGTATCCAGAGAATCCATCCATTAAGGATATTCGCTCGAACCCACAAGTATTGTCGATCATGACATCTGATAGGGAGAGGAAACTCATCTTTTGGACAGGCTTCATTAAGATCCCAAAAGTCGATGCAAACTCGAACTTTTCCTGTTTTCTTCAAGACTGGGACAAGTTGGCTACCCAATCTGGATGTTGTTCTTCTCGAATAAAGCCACAAGCTATAAGCTTTTTGACTTCATCATCAATAGCATCCATCATTTCTGGCTTGAATCGCCTTTGATGTTGTTTAACTGGCTTTGTATTAGGCAAGATATTCAATTTGTGAGTAGCAACTTTGGGATCTAAACCTGGCATGTCTTCATAACTCCAGGCGAAGACATCAATATTCTCGAATAAGAAGAATTAATTTTGCTTATCTGCCTCTGGAAGGTTCTTGCTGATGAATATTGGACGAGGCACCCGCTTTCTCCTACGTCAATTTGAACTAATTGATCTTCGGTAGGAGGTTCTCATTGTTCGAATCGGAGTTCCCATTGGGTATCCATTCGTTGAGCCCAAGGATCTGTTTCAGGACTTTCTTCGATATCTTCATCATAGCCTTCTGGAAGTTCGGCGGAGACCATGTTAGAAGATACGATCAGCCGATGAACCTGACCAATGCTGGTGTCAGAGTCCCATGATCTGAATCAGAAGAGTTAGAGCGCTCCTCACTATGGATTCGGAGACTGCTAGAGGTAAGACTGGAGGTGAAGCATATCCGAGACCTCTTTTTGTCCTGTTGTAGTACATCTCTGATTTTCCTTTCGAACAACTGTACGGATAGGAGTTCTTCTACCCTTACGTAGTTGAGGCCATTCTTGAAATCATAACCCATCTTTCGGATGATGTCTTTTGATTGTTGACTATAACGACGAAGTTGGAGACGTCCTGTATCGTTATTTTTGCTATCATCCATATAGCTAAATTTTTGTTCTGGTCCTTTACTAAAAAGTATTGGACTCTCGCCTCTTTTTCGAGAAGGGACACAAAGTATGATCATCTGGGTGTTCAGTAAGACCTCTGTTTGAAGAGACTGTACAACTCCCATTGTAAATGACTGAAAGCTATCTAACATATCCAAATAGCACTTAGCATGATAAATGACATCAGTATACTGGAAAGGAGATACTTTTTCATTGATTTGTACATCTGTATTTACAACAGGACCTTTAGCCTTAGCAGGCTTGGTCAGATTGATTACAAAGGGGGAGAAGAAGAACGTGGAGGAGGATTGATTGTTGCGACGAAGGTCGATAACAAGTGGCTCAGAGGAGCTGAGCTCCTTTTATCCTTGTTATGAGATAAATCAATAACAAGTGGCTCAGAAGAGGTGACTGCCTTTTATCCTTGTTACGACGTAGGTCATAACAAGTGGCTCAGAAGAGGTGAGCTCCTTTGATCTTGACCACCATCGGTTGGTTGCTTCTGGATGGCAAGTGAATAGCCAGTGGTTTGGAGGACTAGGATGAGAAACACGCCCTTTAACAGGTATGATAAGTGTCATTGGGCACTGCTTCTTGTTCTTCTTCAGTGTCCAGAGCCAGTACTACTTCATGAACTCATCTTTATACATGCGAGCATCGTTACAATATGCTTCGACACCTTTGAAAGGGTAGAGATCCGCAATCCTTTTTGAACCTCTCCATTGTCATCAACATACTTGAAACATTGATAGAGAGTTGAAGGAACAATATTGTGTTCGTGAAGAAATGGTCTCCCCAAAAGAGCATTGTAAGAGCAACCATGGTTGTCTATAATGTAGAAGGTCACCTTTGTGCGGAGATTGCCTATTTGGAGTTTTAGGCGAATCTTGCCCAGAGGCTCACTTCTTCCTTGGTTGAACCCCAGGATGGTGGTGATTGTGCCAGAAAGACTATGTACTGGGATCTTCAGTGCATCTAACATTGTCTTCGGTATGATGCTGAGTGCTGACCCTGGATCTATCAGAATACGATCGACTTTCATCGAGTCGACATATCCTGTATAGTATAGAGGACGGTCGTGCCTATTGTCTTCCATCAGCATATCATCCTGTGTGAAGGTAATGTTTGGAATTAACTCCAACACACTGTGACAATGGAGGCAAGAGACAGGCTCTGCTTTCGGCTTCTTCAGAAGGGTTAGACATGTTTCCGCCTGCATGAGAGCTTCACTCAGAGTTTTCGAGTCTCTTTGGAGAGGCGCAAGAGCTCGAAGATCGACAGCCTGGCCGGTATATTGGCCAGTTGAGCCAAAATATCAAAGTTGTATGGCTTCTCAAGTCCAGAAGGGATGACTTCTTCAAAGGCTTATCGAAGTGGACTTGTTGTTTGCCTTTGTCAGCTGCTGTCGGCTTGGGAGGAATGGGTTCTACAACCGGTGAGGACACAGCAGGGATGCCCTCAGCAGAGATAGGTTGTACTGGAGCAGACTCAGAGAAGATGCATGATTTTCTTGATTTTCAGGAACTTCCCGTAGGTAGGCTTTCCCTGACCTAGTACCCAGCAGGATTTCCTCTTCAACTATGGGGTCAAAGACACCATATTGCAGATCTTTGTTTTGTTCTTGGAGCAGTTTTTTGCTTAGAAGGAGCCTCGAAGTCAGAAACAAGATCCGGGTAGATCCACATAATCTCGCCGTTATCAAGAGATAAGGGGACGAGACCTTCACTCCGTAGAGGAGGGAGATTCTCGATCTCTAGGGTGGCCTTGGGAATAGGGATGACACCATGCTGTATCATCTGTGGAGGGAAGTTACCGAACTGTACTGAGACCATGTTTGGTAACAGTCTTCTCATCTTGTTGAAGAGTGACAACACCAGCATTGACTAGCTCTTAAATTTTGCATTTGAGCACGTAACATGCTCGAGTGGGATGCCCAATAAACCTGTGATAAACATAATATTTAGGATGATTTGTCTTACCGACCTCATCAGGCTT
>JANAVB010020834.1:0-15455 GCA_029216955.1 Iris pallida | reverse complement strand
TTGCATTTCGGTGATTATTATTGCAGGTCATTTGGGATCTGTTGATAGAACTGAGTATATTCTTCAGAGATCTTTGTTCTACTAAGTTGCTCGTTCGATCGTCTAGAAAAGCTGTAACTCCTCTTCCTGGAATTTTGATAATATATTTTCTTATTATTTATTTCAATTAAATAGTAATTTTTAAAAATTTTATAAATAAACTTAGTTAATTATTACGTAGATGACTTTAGCCATGGTGGAGTTTGGAGTACAAGGTGACTAGAAATCGTGGCACGATATGCAATGGCGTGCTTGACTAGTGTATTAGCCCTGGTAGGGAAGGCTGAGCCATAGTTATGTCCTAATAGGAAAACCAGGCCAAGTTGCGACCTAAACCCTTACCGAAATTTATTTATTTATTATTTATTTATTGAGTTTTAGGGAATCCGGTAGTACCGAACTAGTCCAGATGGACCCGAACCAAGCCCAAGCCCATGTAGTCATGCGGGACGTCCAATGACATTCGTGTTGAATATTTTGGGTATGATTGTATGTATTCCGTTTTAATGACCTAATGAATTTAAGTATTCGTAATTTAAATATTATAAATATTATATAGTTGGTATTCAATGATATTGGTATAAATAGGTCCTTGTACCTTTTAAGATTTTAACTGCACATAACGGTATATATACACCATTATTGATTTTGAATTTCGTTATTATATTATTATTTTACTATCAATGTTATTGAGGTTATTGTTATATAAAATTTTATTATTATTGGTTATATATTTTTGTCAATAAATGTTATAATATATGGGTTAATACATATGTGTATTGGTATACGTACTCTCCCAGAATTTACTAATACGATTAATATTAATGTTGGTTAATTTATATATATTATAGATAATATATTATATAATATATAATATATATATATATATATATATATATATATATATATATAATATATATAATTTATATATTTATATATATATATTATTTTATTTTTTATTTTTTTATATATATATTTTATATAAAATATATAAATATATATATATATATATTTAGATATTTTATATATATAATATAGATAATAATTATATATTATATATATATATATATATTATCTATATATATATATATATATATATATATATATATATATTTTCATAGAGGAATGTTATTTATGGAATTTATTTTATATAGCTTTTTATCTTTAAGTAAATATATGTGCAAAGATATGACTGCATAAATATATAGATTATAGATTATTATATTTTTATTTATCAAATATGTCTGATGAAGTATATATATATCTATATATATATATATTATATATATATATATATTATATATATAGATATATATATATATATATATGTATAGTATAGTTATAATAAGAAATATATAGTATAGTATAATAAGATAAAGAAAAAGAAAAGAAAACAATAAAAATATCAGTAAAAGAAATCCCAGCCCAACCATGCTATCCCGGCCCGAAAAAAAAATATATATGTATAGTTATAATAAGATAAAGAAAAGAAAAGAAAATAAAAAATATCAGTAAAAGAAATCCCAGCCCACCATGCTAGCCCGGCCCGATCTCCCCATATCCGGACCCGAGAGGAACCCGCTCGATTTCCAGCCATCGTGTATATATAACGCGAGAGAAGGAGAAGGAAATCGACACAACCTAAACCCTAACCCCCTGGCGACCTTCCCAGCGTGCGCGCTGCCGCCACGTTCCGCCGTCGGCCTGCCAGAACCGTGCGGGGCAGCGGCAAGATAGCAGCAGTGTATCGACAACGCAGCAACGAGGCTGCAAACACCCATTTTAGGTAATGTTTCTCGGCCCTCGCTCCTCTGTTATTCGATCCAACTGTTTCGTTGGATAGCCAACATAACCGAGATCATATCCCAGTAAATAGGTTTCTTGGTTAGTGGAACCATAGGTTCAGTGTTTCGATCCAAAATCGATGATAAACAGTCCCAAATATGACAGAAAAACCAGTCCAACTACTCTAGTTCGCGGTCAGTTTTCTCCCAAACCATGCACGATTTTGGAAATCTATTTGAAGGCATTTATTGACAACATGTAGGACATAAAAACCCTACTTTTAGTTTTAATTTTAGTTCTTTAAGCAAGTGACAGAAATCAGTTTGAAAATAAAGAAAAACTATGGAAAACAGTTTAGAAAACTTAGAAATTCTCTCGATACGAGGTCCGTCCCGACAAACCGGGCAACGTGGTTACGAACCAAAAGCATCAAAAGGTGTGTATCTACTTCGTGGACGTTTGGGCTTTGATGGAATTCAAATTGATTGCGTCTGTGCGATGAATTTGATGCGTATCCGTCGAAATTCACCGTATCGGCCTCTGTGCAAATTTCCCAATTACTTCGTGCACGTTCGCCAGATCGAGATAAAACTTGCACCAATAGGACTGTATCATTTTTTGGTCCTGTATGCCAAGTTTGGTCCGATTCTGAAACAGTTGATCGGATCACCGTTTTGCGGGCCCCACGATCCGATTCAACGGGTGATTTTGTGCACGGCCAACGGAATCCAAAATTGGACATATGGTTGAGTTCGTATCATCAAAATAAATCTGCAGACATGTAGTTTGACATCTTTAGAGACCATTAACTCTGACATGCTTTTCGGTCCAAAGCGGGTCCAATGACGGACATCGTTTTGGCCAAAATTACTGTTTTGCCCCTGTGTCCAGAATTGGACTTAAGGACAGGCAATCCTAACTAATTTGACTAATCTGGAAACATTGGTAATGTCTGTTTCAGCTTTCGAAGACAGTTGTGAGACTTAGACTTTCTGACTTGTTGTTTGGCGATACATTGTTGGTTCTTCGTGCTACCACCAAGCAAGTATACCTTGCCTCCCTCTACAGTTTATTTACATGCATATTTTATTATTATCTAGTTTTACTAGTTGATTATTTACATGTGATTTGTACATCATGCATGCTAGTATAGATATAGTCCTTGTTCATAGTTAGCTTTGCAGTTCATATTGGATCTGTTCTCCAATGTATCTTGACTGGGTCATATCGTGTCGTCACCTGTACTTCGACTGAGTAGTATCGTGTCGTAGGATGTGTAAGTCATGACTAAACTGCTGTACCTTGTTTTAGAATTCCCACTTGTGAGTCTACACTAGGGGCGAGGGTGATTCTTGAAGCTAACCTACGAGTCCACACTAGGGACGAGGGTTAGTAGTTATCTGTCCACACCTGCGAGTCCACATTAGGGGCGAGGGTGATTCTTGAAGCTAACCTGCGAGTCCACACTAGGGGCGAGGGTTAGTAGTTGATCAAACATGCGAGTCCACACTAGGGGCGAAGGTTTGAGTATTCGATTGGTTATCCATTGACATCGTGACATCGTGTTCACTTATTCTCCTCCAGCAATTCGTTTATGCGTAGTGGTTCTCCCAGTCGTGTATAGTCATGTTTTCGTGTTGATTGATCTTTTCCTATTTATATCATTTACTTTCTTTATTGTATGATAAACTGTTAGATAGGCATGTTATTATGTATCTTGCTATGTCCCCTGAGGACCTGATGATCTCTTCAGGTAGCTGATTGCATGGAGTTAGTTAGTGGCTCATGATGGTAGTGATTACACCTACAGAGATACATGTATTTGCTTATGATATTTTTTCTTATCCTCTCGTGCTTTATATTTCATACCATGATATATTCTGCTTATTTTATATACTCATATCATTCTTGGAGTCTAATCGGACAATATGCTAATGGGCTGCAGACCATGACCTATAATTGTTCATTCATGTTTCATATTCTTATTATGGATTGAGATATAGTGATGCCTTGCCATGATTAGACGCATTACAAAGTCCAGACATCGTTTACGTATTCGGGTTGGGCTGGAGTCCACTCGATACGTAGCTGGCTTGCTCACGAGCTCGCATCCGAAAAACGGATGCGGGTCGTGACAAAAGCAAGAGACGGACATTGCGGTAACAGTGTGCAAGCTTGGGAGGGTGTTCCCTCCTGTATTTTTTGACTCCATGGAGCATTTGTTAATTCATATTACCTATGAGACACGTATTGGTGGGCCCGTTGGTTATCGGTAGATGTTGGTGGGCCCGTTGGTTATCGGTGGATGTACCCGTTTGAATGACATTTGAACCACCTAAAGAAAAAGGTGAAAAATAATGCTCGGGTCGAGGGTTCTATTTGTGAAGCCTATGTTTTCGAGGAGATTACAAACTTTTGCTTGATATATTTCAAGCCACATGTTAGTACTAATAGAACAAGGGCTCCGAGAAACGATGATGGATATCGTGAATCTAGTGATGCAAAATTGAAAGTCTTCAATGCTTTCGGAAAGTCTTCGAGGAAAATGAAGAAGAGATATCTGAATGACGATGAACTAAGGACTACTCAGTTTTATATATTACTCAACTGCGATGAGTATAAAGTGGAGAAGCTCGAAGGTCCACCATTTTCTATAGGAATGAAGATGCTCTTGACTCAACATAGTTTGTTCTGTTTACATCCACATTTAAGTCATCTATATAAGAGTATCCAATATTATTGTTACACTAATTGGCCGATGTGTTGTTGTTTTCATCACATTTAATGATGAGGTAAGGTCGAGTAGACAATACATAGCAGATGAAGAACTAGAATAGGAAATAAGACGATATTTTTCTTCATGGTTGAGTGCATATGTAAGGAGCTCGGTATATACTTTTTGTATATGCACTTTACATAGTAATTAACGGAACGTTGAATTTAATTTCTTCTTTTATGGTATTTAGGTCGATCATTCAGACGCAACACTAGAGAATGAATATGTTAGAACTCTAGCCAAGGGGCCAATTTATGTTGTCAGAATCTATCTAAGCTATTGTGTTAATGGATTTAGGTTCGTCAACAAATAATTCGATCAGAGAGAGCTTTTCGGATCATGATTCGACAAAAAAAAGTTGTTTGTGCATCAAATCTACAAACTAAAAAGATGTCAATCTAGGCAATAATTTCTACGACATCTTATGGGAGATTATGGAGTTGACATATAACTATGTCATAGGGCCAGCTAAGATCGTGTTATTCAAGTATGATTGGTTCGATCCGATCCAAGATCAAGGTTGAAAAATTGACAAGCATGATCTTGCGAATATTAACTACCACGTCGATATCAAGGATACAACCATTTGTTCCAGCAAGTCAGGCTAAGCTCATTTACTTTAGTACTTATCCTAGACAGGAAACAATGAGGTTGGACTGGTAGGCAGTATCCAAGACTAAAGACAAAAATACCTACAATGTTGATGAAATAGCTTATCAGAAGGATGGGCTACCTCTAGTAACAAATATAGTTGACGTGGACACAATGGAAGTTCCTCATTACACATCTAATCGTATAGAAGAGGTAGAAGTATCCGAATAGGAAAATAAGTAGATAAAAGCGAAGATGAGGAGGAAGAGGAAGATGAGGACGAGGAAAACGAAGAAGATGATTTCAGAAGATGATTAAAAATAAAATATAAAATATGTCATGTAATATCTATTTAGACTTATGAAATATACTATCGTTTTGTTAAACACTAAATAATCTCTGTGTTTCTATCAACTTACTAGATGGCACTCATGACCCAAGCATGTGGCTTGAGAGAGGCACATATGGCTACTAAGGAGAAAATGGCACCTCCTGCTACTGAGGAGGTAATACCTAAAGTCGAAATCGTTGTTAAGGAGGAAGTGCTACCTCCTATTATTAAGGAGGAATTGGTACCTACTATTAAGGAGGAAGTGATTCCTAAAGTCGAGATTGTTGTTAAGGAGGAATTGGCACTAGAAGACAGTAGTACTGGAAGTTCCAGTCACCCAACTGCTATAGCAGATCTTGATCACCTGCACCCTGCTTATGCACAGTATTTGAGGGACTGGTATCTTCCCTAGCGTAGAGCATAGAGTTATATGATATGAATTTTGATCGAATTTGTCTCCGGTAGACTTATTTTTGGATTAGACTTCTAACTATGGTATAGACTTCATACTCGATTTGTCTCTGGTAGTCTTATTTCTTAGATTTGTTGCTTTATTTCTGGACTAGATTTTATGGTTATTATCTAGACTTAGATGTTTCTGGATGTTATTATCTAGATTTGGTTATTATCTAGAAATTCAACGGAGGGTTGCTCCGGGTCTATTTTTTATAAACTGTGATTTGTTAATGCATACAGATTTGATTTGCAATATGTATTATATTTCTTGTATATGTCTATTTATTCATCATATGTTATTATCAGGTATGGCAGGACGAAGAAGATTGTACCTCGGTCAGTCCTGAGGTAGAGGTGCACCCCATCTACGTAGAGGTTCCATCGGTGGATGGAGTGCTCCTCCGTTATTAGATGTTGGACTCAAGTATACCGATCAGTCACATCTCCGACTGCATCGATGGTACGTGTCAGTACATCTAGGATGGGCAGTTCCAGACATGAGACCACTACCCCATCCAAATTTCCTTCTGCTTATGGCACTTTGGAGATAGAGGAGTAGATGAAGGAGGTCGAACATACACCATCTCCGTATCAGAGGGATCCTCCATGCGTGCCTCTGGTCGAAACGAGGATGGAGATTTGGTCCGACGGGCCTACAAAGTAAGTTAATTAGTTAACATTAATTTATAAATATATCTATATATTCATGAATATAATTATCATTATATAGATATCGTCCCCGTCGGTTAAGAGGGCACTTGAGCTATTTCTGGGGTCCAACTAAGGTGGCCCTTGGATAAACTACTCAGATGTCCCAGATGAGAAAAGCATTCTGGTTTGCCAACTTCAAGGTAACTAAAGTATATTGTTTTTAATATCAATCATCTTTTATGCATATTATATAACTAACTATTTTAATTCTTATAGAAAATAATTTTTATCCACCGTATTGGGTTGAAATGATCGAGAAGCAATTTTCTGCCGTTGTTGCCAAGTTGATCCATGACGCGATTGACAACCAGAAGGCTCGAGAGTGCTCCGGAAGACCGATCCAAGGTTGGATCACCTCCGAGCAGTGGACTACGATGAGGGCCAGATTCGACGATCCTAGGTATAAGGAAAGGTTGGAGAAGGCGAAGGCGGCTAGGATAAGGGAATGAATGTGGTGGTTCGATTTCCATGGCAGAACATTTCCATAGCAAAACATTTCCGTTGCTAGGAAGAGGGCATAAATCTGGTGTGTTGGTTTAATTTTAATAACAAATAAATTAATTTTAACAGATACAAAGGGGTAAGGACGCCAACATGGTGACCGTCTTTCTAGCCACCCTTCGGATGGACGAAAAGCTCACCAATGAGAGGGCCAAACATAGCTATATAAGTATTACTTTATATTTTGTTAACTTTAATATAACTTAGAAAATATGCAATAAATTTCCATATAGTTATTAATAAGTACCTTAGACATTAGCAACTACGATGATTGGATAGTAAATATTATGCTTATCGAGATGCGTATCTTTCTAGGATGAGTTTCTTAGGCTATGTGAGCGTGCGAGTGCTAGTGCACCTACAGACGGAGGGGCTGGTACTTCCTCGCAGCCCTCTCCACCTAAGTCGGTGGACGAGCTCTAGATGACCGCTATCAGAGGGGTAGGTACTACGACACGGGATCCTATGACGCTTTTGAGGTGACATAGTCATCCAGAGCCCCCTTTAGAAGTATGCACTCTCCATAGCCTCACAGGAGTCGGGCTGACTCGAGGCGCGCTTCCATTGCTAGGTTGCTGAGTTGCATGATGAGATATTGTGAAGGATTGTAAAACAGCCCCAGTCTCAGCCACAGACGAACGATGCGACGCTCACTACCCGATTTAATATGCTCGAGCGCACCATCAGGAAGATACAGAGAACCATGAGGAAGATGAGCGAGAGGACGGATCGTACCATTCAGGCAGTATAGGATACGCAGCTAGCCATGGACGATCAGCTTTTGAGGCTGATAACTGTGACGGATTCATACAATTCTTGACTTCTAGCCATGGTACAGATGCTTTCTGATTGTGCGTCCACATCGACACCGACTGTATCGGTTACACTACCACCTCCTCCTCCTTTTGATGGGTCATCACTATAGTGCCCCGTCCCGCAAAGTCAATCGGAGGAATCGAAATACCGACGGCGTTCGGTCTTTCCCTTTCAATGGCTGCTCGAAGGTTCGCTCGGTCGAGGCGACTCCTCGCTCAGGTGGGGTAGTTTCGATGAACTTGCCTCATCTTAGCCTTCACTTAATAACTCGCATGATTTCAACTTGCACAAGTAGGCTAATATAAAAGCTATGAACGCACATAGCTAAGGGAATAATCCCGACGGGTCGGAATGTCTTAGAACATGGAAAATGGTCCCACGGTCTGCTTAGAAGTCGGCTCAGCGTGCTTTCAAATGACACTCGATCCTTCGTCCCGTGGCTTGGAAGAAGGAATTTGGCTTAAGTTGCTAAGTTGCCCCGATACTCGAATTAGCCTAAGTCATTGGCGTTGCCCACATGAATGCATGATAAAGCATGCACTCTCCCGTCGTTTTGCCCCAACGCTTGTATTGGTCGATGTCATAGGCGTCGCCCGTAAGAATGCTTGATAAAGAATGCACTGTCCCGTCGTTTTGCCCCAACGCTTGTATTGGCCTAAGTCATAGGCGTCGCCCGCATAAATGCTTGATAAAGCATGCACGGTCCCGTCGTCCAAGGCTTGGCATAGCCTTCGTACGTCCCGTGGGTTAAAGTCATATTGTACGGCTTGTTGGCTTAAGTCTAGGCACCCGAGAACTTGGTTGTGCAAGTCGAACACGTGCACGGCCCGTCCTCTCGATCTGTAGCTCGGCGTAGCCATTGCTCCTCGAGTCGTTGCCCGAATAAGTTAGACCAGAGTTGTGTTGGGCTATCGAAGCCATTTCTAGCACTATTATGCTCTATCTGCGGTTGTCAAGTCGCATAGTCCCTCGAGAACAAGGCTCGTCGTGTAAAGTATATGACTTGAGCGATAGCATCGCCTAGAGAACCAGGCCTGTCTAAGGCACGAGCCATGGTCGGTTTAGTAAAGAGTATGCCATGGACAAAGGAAGTCCACACGACTGGTTGTCGCCGAGATCGGTCCCGCTACTTGGGGGTCTCGCTAAGTCTCGATAAGGAATCATGCGAGATCGGTCCCGCTACTTGGGAGTCTCGCTATGTCTCGATAAGTCCCGCACACGAGATTGGTCCCGCTACTTGGTAGTCTCGATAGGAAAGAGAAAAGGCATGGTCATGTTAAGGAAGGACTTGATAGATCAAGTTGAGTCTTGCATGGTCATTGGACAACTTGTCGACAAGGTGTAGTCTTCTCGAATGATCGCTGGGGTACTGGGATCATGTCGGCCCGGGAGAAGCGAGGCGGCTCACGGTAGGATGATGGATAACCGCATGGGAGATACTTGGCGCTTTCGGGGCTAGCTATCCACGGAGTGACGAGCCGATATCTCGAGCCGAGTCTAAGATAGCTTGACATTGCTAGTGACCACTCATGTAGATGGGTCGGTAGAATAGCGGCATATTGCGTATATGCCTTTGGATTGAGTCTAGAACTTGAATGCATGTCTAATCGGTAACACAATGTCTGAGCCTAAGATTGGGCTGCAGCATAGGCACCGTGCTTGGCACGATACTTAGCGTCGGGATGTCTATGAAGTTAATACTATATTTCACAAGTCTTGTCTAAGTTAGCAAATGAGTCGAACAGAAAGGCCGCAAGGCGGTAGCATGATAAGTCTTGATAAGTTGTGAGGCGCGGCCTCAATCTTGAAGCACGAACAAGTCTAAGAAAGCTCTAGAGGCACGACCTGTACGAGTCGTTCCCCTTGACGTCGCCGGCACGAGAATTGGTCTAGGGGCACTTGAGTTTAAGTCAAGGTCTTGGTACGGTCGAGTTTGTATAAGTTGCTTCTTTGCGAGGCACTTTCTCGAATATGTTAAGTCGCGAATAGAGTATGGCACGATCCTGCCATTCCGAGTTGAAGTTTGGTCGAGTACATAAGCGATGAGGCACTGCCTCGATCAAAATATACGTTGGCATTATAGCATGACCATGTCGTTGCACATCAGTTGGTCAGGCGTCGTAGTCTTAAAACTGATCCTAAGGCAAGACTAGAAAGACAATTGTAAAAGGACTTGTATTGCACAAAGTAAATAAACGTGTCAGTTTTGTATGGGTGGGCGAGGAGCTCACTCCACCAGTACAGTTGAGTACTGACACCCACACAGTTTCCATGTACAGGCACAGGTAGAAGCTCGTGGTGCGGAGCTCACTTGGACGCATCGAGGCACGGAGTTCCTTGGCGATTCAAAGCGTACGGCCGCATGGAGTCAAAGACTTATACGGGACATAATGTATGGACATCGTCTTCCGAAGCTTTCGCTGGCTCAAGCATTGTATCAAGAGATGAGAGAGAGCAGAGTGACTTGTGTAAATTGAGAGAAACGTGAGCATGAGAGACTTGTAATCATGGCCTTGTGCCTATTGTAATCTAATTATTCAATATCAATAAAGAGCTCATTTTGAATAACTTGTATTTTTCCTTTAAATTTTTGCTGCATGTTTCAATGTTTCTGCTTGGACTTCTGTGCGACGACCCCGTCGCCGCCGCTGAAATCGGCCGTTATGGAGCTGCCTTGCACGAGCGCAATCTAGGCTCGTGCGGCATCACGCCTTAGCGAGAACAATCGCTCCTACGAGAGCGGGGCGTTACATAATGGTATCAGAGCACGGCTTTACGTCCTCGGACTTCAAGTTGGATCTCTCAGTTTTGAAAGCTCGTTCATGGAAAAAAATGTGTGCGCTCTCTCTCAAATGTCTCTCGGCATATCTATACAATAAGTCTAAATATTTTCAAAAGCTCGTACAAGCATTTAATCGAACACATCGATAGGCCATCGCCGAACGAATCAGTAGGCCTTTGTGCCGAACGGTGTCAAACTTAACTTGATACAAAACACATGCTAAAGTTAGCAAGTCGCGTGCGTGCCCAACTAGTCCTACGTCGACATTAGCAAATGAGCATGCAAACTCGAATAAAAGTCCGCACGGGATAGCTATGCGCACGGCCTTTGGCTTAGTTGTGTCGCGCGTCGCGCATATCGACTTTATGGTGCAAACGAGTCGCGAGCAATACTAAGTATCGCTTGGTCGGAAACGGAGATACACTTAGAGTATATATCGATAGGAACGCTATCGGACTAACGCTCAGTCGTGCACGGAAGATTGGTTTGGATTTTTCAAGAATAGTGCGAACGACTTAGCGCATCGATGCGACGTGAGCGATTACGCTAGAGATTCGTCGAACGAATCTAAAAGATATGTTAGCGAGTAACGCTAACGTGATTTGGACTAGATCGGATGGCTCGAATCCTGAGTGGTGTAGGGTTTGTCTTGGAAATCATTCAAGCGAAAATTAAGGATTACGAGTAACAACGAATGTGTCGATGATACGATCGCACAAAGCCTTAGAACGCGTCATGCTTAGTTGGTCGTGACTTCGAATGTCCCAAACGAGATGTCGCTCGGACAACTTGTGAATGAGCAATGCGAGTTAGAAAATGATCTTGAAACTAGCTTGAGGAATAGAGAATCGAACCTGATCTTGAATATCGAGGAGATTGTGGAATATCCAACTCGGACAACAGCATCAGTGTACGACTCAAAGTTCGTTGCAAAAGGAAGATCATCAGGTTACGTACATTATCGATGGTATTGAGGCGTATCAAAGATCGATGTGCGATAACTCGGGGGTACTCTGATTCGAGGAATGACGATTGTGCAAAATGTCATTGTTCTGCTGGATGTTATCCTCAGGATATTGAAATGTATCGAGGAAAATATCGACTTGGCTCGAGGATTTTCTAGTTGAACAAATGACGAACGGACTATCGAACTGAGATCTTGGCTTGGATGAAAATAAAATGCTTGGATTTGCTTCAACGATAACCACAACGTTGACGTTCTTATCTTATGCAAACGCAACTCCAGCCTCGCACATGCGTCACGCCGATTAGGGCGATCACTCCGCGTGAGCGCTGGTATTGTGATTCATACAGCGGAGGTGATCAAACTTGTATGGCATGGCAATTTGTTTGCTTTGACTTGTGGTTTGACGCAAAGGTGGACTCGAGAATGACTCAGTGTGCTTGACGATCGAACTTGAGAATTGAGTAGGTCCAATCCGCGTATCGATAATGAATTAGTCTAGACTCAAGCAAGAGTTACGCCCCGATAAGAATGATTATTCCGCGAGAGCGTTGCGTGGTGATTAATGAACCACCGTGGATAATCGGACTCGCGTGAGATTGGGGCGCAACATATTATCGAGCTAGACGACCTCGTGATCGAATGCATCAATTGGTTAGAATTGGTGATTTGGACAGAATCGAATATGTACAACGCGTGCCTTGATACGAATTAGATGATCGTGCTCGATGTTTATAAATCTGAGTGACGCGAGCTTGGGTAGAAAACCCCGTACTACCGACTATGGTTTGACCCTAGGATTGGGGTCAGTATTGGCATTATTGTTGGGGAACTATGATTCCAATCCTGACATTAACTTAGCCTTGAGAAATGGCCTAGCGGTTAGGCGAGACGCCCCTGTTTCAAGAGTTAGCAATCGAAAGATTGATCTTGAGGATTGGTATGGATGGATATAGTGAATCAAGAACATAGTAATACCCCTCACGAGATTCGACTGACATACATATATTTCAGGGACGCCTGAGTATGAGTACGATGCGAGTCGAGTGAGAATGATGAATTCTCTATCATACGGCTTGGCTGAATGCATGTATTTTGGGGACGACTGGAATGCGTGCACGATCCAGCCAAGTGATACGTTAAGTTCAAGAAAGACTTGAGGAATGGAAGAGTATCGAGAATTTAAAATCGTGTTAAGGGAAAAGATTGATTGTCATGCGAGCGTGGCTCGGAATTAAAGAAATGCGTAGGCGGAGTGGGTACGATAAATTATAGCGTACCTCGCTCGACTGTTATAGTCCCGTGTCTGGGCACGATTAAGTCTTGGCCATAGAAATGGTAGGATGGCTTGCCTTCAGGAAAGTCTCGAGGACGAGACTTGTTCTGAGTAGTGTATGTTGTAGTGCCCTGTCCTACAAAGTCAATCGGAGGAATCGAAATGCCGACGACGTTCTGTCTTAGCCTTTCAACGGCTGCTCGAAGGCTCGCTCGGTCGAGATGACTTCTCGCTCAGGTGGGGTAGTTTCGATGAAATTACCTCATCTTAGCCTTCACTTAATAACTCTCATGATTTCAACTTGCACAAGTAGGCTAATATAAAAGCTACGAACGCACATAGCTAAGGGAATAATCCCGACGGGTCAGAATGTCTTAGAAGATGGAAAATGGTCCTACGGTCTGCTTAGAAGTCGCCTCAGTGTGCTTTCAAATGACACTCGACCCTTCATCCCGTGGCTTGGGAGAAGAAAGTTGGCCTAAGTTGCTAAGTTTCCCCGACACTCGAATTAGCCTAAGTTATAGGCGTTTCCCGTATGAATGCTTGATAAAGCATGCACTATCCCGTCGTTTTGCCCCAAAGCTTGTATTGGCCTAAGTCATAGGCGTCGCCCGCATGAATGATTGATAAAGCATGCACTATCCCGTCGTTTTGCCCCAACGCTTGTATTGGCCTAAGTCATAGGCGTCGCCCGCATGAATGCTTGATAAAGCATGCACGGTCCCGTCGTCCAAGGCTTGGCGTAGCCTTCGTATGTCCCATGGGTTAAAGTCGTATTGCACGGCTTGTTGGCTTAAGTCTAGGCACCCAAGAACTTGGTTGTTCAAGTCGAACGCGTGCATGGCCCGTCCTCTCGATCTGTAGCTCGGCGTAGCCATTGCTCATCGAGTCGTTGCCCGAATAAGTTAGACAAGAGTTGTGTTGGGCTATTGAAGCCATTTCTAGCACTGTCCCGCTCTATCTGTGGTTGTTAAGTCGTATAGTCCCTCGAGAACAAGGCTCGTCGTATAAAGTATATGACTTGAGCGATAGCGTCGCCTAAAGAACCAGGCCTGTCTAAGGCACGAGCCACGGTCGATTTAGTAAAGAGTATGCCACGGACAAAGGAAGTCTACACGACTGGTTGTCGCCGAGATCGGTCTCGCTACTTGGGGGTCTCGCTAAGTCTCGATAAGGAATCACGCAAGATCGGTCCCGCTACTTGGGAGTCTCGCTATGTCCCGATAAGTCCCGCATACGAGATCGGTCCCGCTATTTGGGAGTCTCGATAGGAAAGAGGAATGGCATGGTCATGTTAAGGAAGGACTTGAAAGATCGAGTTGAGTCTTGCATGGTCATTGGACAACTTGTGGACAAGGTGTAGTCTTCTCGAATGATCGTCGCGGCACTGGGATCATGTCGGCCCGGGAGAAGCGAGGCGGCTCACGGTAGGATGCTGGATAACCGCATGGGAGATACTTGGCGCTTCCGGGGCTAGCTACCCACGGAGGGACGAGCCGATATCTCGAGCCGAGTCTAAGATAGGTTGACATTGCTAGTGACCACTCATGTAGATGGGTCGGCAGAATAGCGACAAATCGCGTATATGCCTTTGGATTTAGTCTAGAACTTGAATGCATGTCTAATCGGTAACACAATATCTGAGCCTAAGATTGGGCTGCAGCATAGGCACCGTGCTTGGCACGATACTTGGCGTCGGGATGTCTATGAAGTTACCACTATATTTCACAAGTCTTGTCTAAGTTAGTAAATGAGTCGAACAGGAAGGCCGCAAGGCGGTAGCATGATAAGTCTTGATAAGTTGTGAGGCGCAGCCTCAATCTTGAAGCACGAACAAGTCTAAGAAAGGTTTAGAGGCACGACCTGTACGAGTCGTTCTCCTTGACGTCGCTGGCATGAGAATTGGTCTAGGGGCACTTGAGTTTAAGTAAAGGTCTTGGCACGGCAGCATAAGTTGCTCCTTGGCGAGGCACTTTCTCGAATATGTTAAATCGCGAATAGAGTATGGCACGATCCTGCCATCCCGAGTTGAAGTTTGGTCGAGTACATAAGCGATGAGGCACTGCCTCGATCGAAATACACGTTGGCATTATAGCACGACCATGTCGTTGCACAGTTGGTTAGGCATCGTAGTCTTAAAACTGATCCTAATGTAAGACTAGAAAGACAATCGTAAAGGGGCTTGTATTTCATAAAGTAAATGAACGTGTCAGTTTTGTATGGGTGGGCGAGGAGCTCACTCCACCAGTACAGTTGAGTACTGACACCCACACAGTTTCCATGTGCAGGCACAAGTAGAAGCTCGTGGTGCGGAGCTCGCTTGGACGCGTCGAGGCACGGAGTTCCTTGGCGATTCGAAGCGAGCGGCCGCGTGGAGTCAAAGTCTTATACGGGACATAATGTATGGACATCACCTTCCGAAGCTTC